>JBCAUG010293639.1:0-17707 GCA_038406175.1 Haplosyllis leylae | reverse complement strand
TGTGTTACAAAATGAGCCCAATGTTTTAAAACAAAGATTCATAAAAATCAAACTATGTAGATTAAATGTTTGCACCATTTCAAAGTTTTATTATGCAACAAGTGAAACACGAGGAAATTGCGAACAATGAGGAAAGTGCCAACTTTAACAAATTGTTTTCAAATAATTCTTCAAGACAAAGTGTTTTTTGAGTGCAAAATCTGACATTTACAAGTGGATATAATTGAACTGTTTTCCAAAAGTAACACACTATTAACGCATATTTAATGATTAAAATAAAGTAAAATTTTATCTACGAATCTAAACAAAGATTAGAAACTCAATACATGTCCATTAATTCGGTTGAAACGTTGGACAACGTCCTGCAGAAAATACATGAAATTCAGACCCTTTTAAAGCGTTTTGTGTTGGTTGTGAGTAAATTTTCAAGCATAAATAAATAACCATCATATTTGCCTGAAAATAACACTGCACAATTAGATTAGACGTTAGGGAGAGAGAACCTGCGTTGGAATTTTTCCAATATACCTTAGGATGGATCTGACAGTCACAGATTTTCCAACAGGAAATTGGTTCTTTACATCCTGTGTCTGCAACTGCTCAAAAACAGTCCAAATTTCCTGCACTTTCTGTATGGTGAATGATTATTGAAATTAATGAGAAGTTTTACTTCAATATCCAACCGGATAGTAATGATGACTAAAAGTGCAAGAATATTGAATGATCATTTTGTACAAGGGTGTATTTATACAAGGCGTTTTCGGACTGTATTTGTCAGCGGCACCTTTGATCTTTTTGACATAGTGTAACATTATGTGTGAACAACACCATAGGAATTCATTCAACCCATTTTCAAACGGTCAGAATAACCGGCTGAAAAACGTTACATGCAAACATACTTAAAATTGCAGAAAATTGCACGAAACTGTTTCTAATTGAAGATAGAACAAATATTTATACACGAAAGAAATGACTACTAATTACTAAAACAAATGTCCTAGTGAGTGCAACAAAGCGTAAGAGAAATATATAACAAAGATGGTTTTTTTTCTATTGAAATTTAACAGCGTGCAAACTGAAAGAACATGACGGTAGAGCATTGTCTTTATTTATAATTTTCTTGAACACGTCAATGTGGTAAATATTACAATTAGAATCCGTGTATTCAGTTAGACTTTGTTCAACCATAGGTTGGATTCAAATCAAGGTTCTGACTACATTGCCATTTTTCTTTCATTGATTTCTCTTTTCTCAAGACAACATTTGAAAATCTAAGTTGTGCAATTGGTGGGAAATTCATATTTCTATTAACTAAAGATTTAGGTGCCAAATATATTTAAGCAAAATATCAATCATTGAAGAAAACAAAATGCAATGTAGGAAGAACTTAAAAATGGCAATAAAATTATTTCTTGTTTTGTTGGATTCAAATTCAAATCTTCAATTGGATAGAAATATGAATTCCCCACCGATTGCACCACTTAGATTTTGAAATGCTGTCCTGACAAAAGAGAAATCAATGAAAGAAAAATGGCAATGTAGTCAGAACCTTGATTTGAATCCGACCGGTGTTAACGCATTGAGTGGTGGTGAACAGTGGTATCCCTGGCAACCTTACGTTTTAACACGCGATATTCCCACAGCTCTTTACGAAAAATGATGTAAATTTCCCACAACATCAAAGCATCATGAAGTTATTTCCACAACTACTGAAATTAATGTAAGAAGCATCTTTTACATTAAAAAACTTTAATTTGTAATCTGTCGGCTCTCTGTGTCATTTGAAATGGAAAATATAGCACTAATTTGGTCACTTCTTGAACCTTCTCTTTCGAACAGCTTTACCAGATCTGTTCTGAACTTTTGACCGGAAATGACGTAAAAGAAGAAATTAATTCCATGGTTTGTAAAGTGTAATTTTTGTGCAATACTAGTAAATAGATGGTGTGCTGCAAATATCTGTGGAGATACTGTAAAATCGATAAATATATTCATTGCAAAATAGACGTACATGGGCGTAGAAAGAATTAGAAACCCAAAGGTGACAAGAAGCAAAATTGCAAAGACTTGTTTCTCGGAATTTTTCATTCTTGTCCCTTGACTTTGACCTTGACCTTCTTCAATTTTAACATTTTTAATCCTATTTCTCAAAGTATATATTATTACACTGTTCATAATTAACAAAAACATAAATGGAAATGCAAACTGTATAACAAAAGAGGCCCAATAATAAAACTGAGAATAGGATTTAGCCATCACTATTTCATTTGCAAATGGCAGACATAACCATCCAATGTTGAACGTTGTGAACCAGTGAGGAATATTAAAGATTATACTAAATATGAATATACAGATAATAGTTATCTTAGCTCTTTTAATGGTGTTAAATGAAGCAGCCTTATGAGGCCTGATGATACTGTAGAATCTATCGAATGTCATACTCAGTATGAACAGAGTACTACACAGAGTGGCACTGAAGAGCATGGGAAGAGTCATGTTACAGAACCATGTCGAATTTGGTGGAATCTTTACTTCGTGTACCAGACTTAGATAATATGTCACTCCTGAAATCAATAGTAGAAAGCCATAATGAGACATATTTAATATTTCTTTCCGGCCTCGGTTTAACCATTATATTGTCTCAATACAAAAATTTGGCACTACTGCATTGCAGCAGAGCCTTTTTTGATGCAAGCATCAGAGATACTCGAAGCTTGGATCCAGCATGCCACAGCACAACGTTCTGAACGATTCAGTGGCATAGCTACAAATCTCGATTTCAAGAATTTGGCCCAGTCAAACAACAAATTATCTTGACACTTTCACCCGGGGTGAATATCAGGAATCTACCTATTGCACACAGGGGATAAGGAGCACTTGATGTAAGTATGTCACGAGAGTTCAGCAAAGAACAAGCATAGAAGGTAGAGATAATAACCATGAAAGTCCAAAGAATATGAGATTAAGACAGCAATAGAAATAAGAATAACACGACTCTTAATCGTCTTCGTAGTTATGTATTATTGTTGGGGTCTTGCGGACTGTTATGATCTTGGATCATTATTACAACGTACATTCTCTGATGATATTTCCAAGATTACACAGACCTGTCGCCAAGAAAATTGTGTCCACAAAAGCAATAGATGCCAGGTAAAGTGACATGGCCGTCTTTCTGTTGTGTCGCTGAATCATCACCTTCAAAATCAAAAGAAATCGTCGCCGTTTAAATATTTGGATGTATAAATAAACAACCAATATACACACTTCGGATACGAACTTTGTTAGAGACTATTTTCCAGAAACAAAACTTGGCAAAAATGTCTTTCCTTGTGAATAATTTTTCAAATCAATGCTTGCAGTCGGTGGGGAATTTAAAATAGAAACATACAAATGTAATACAACAGTTTTAGTATTTCCACAGGAATCTGGAACATTTACAAAACTTGAAATTGTGCTTTTTGAATTGTCCTGAATTTACAAACAGCATTCCAAGTTTTGTTCAAATTTAAAATATAATTATTTTTAGATGCTTTGTCATTCCTAAAAACATTTTCAAAAATTTACAAAAAAAGAAAAAAAATTCCCATTATCAAAATTTGTGATGGCATTGTCCGTATCCTCAGAGGGATATATTTGTGTCAAATGATATTGAACTATTATCTCACATCAAGGAGAGCCAAACTGATTTAGAATATTTGAGTATACCTAATGATGTTTTCACACTGAACGAGGCCGAGACAAATACTGAGACAGAGAGCGAGACCGATTAAAATGGCTTATGTAGAAATGTATGAAGGTGCTCACACTGCACCGAGACAATACCACTGATACCATTGGCCCAGACATTGCAGGTTTCGTTATCGGTCTCGGTGTCATTCAGTGTAAACAAACCATAATGATGGCTCTGATTTTTACAGATATTTAGTTCTGTGCTTTGTTGGAACTCTCTAAATATCAGAAGCATCTCTGAGTTAACTTGAAAAATTCCACAGTGGGTTGGATCTCTCTAAAAATGTGCAATATGGCCTCTAGGAAACCCTGATCTAAATACACCAACACCTTGGGCATATACCATTTCTGAAATTCCTTAGCCCATCGGGCAAGACAAAAATTAATTTTCATTAACACTGTGTAACCATAGCAACATACTGCATTTGTGACATTTGACCTTTTTATTGGCAGACACTACTATTTTATATACTTGGCTTATGTTATATAAATATTACACTTTGTACTACATTGCTCACCAAAAATGACAGGGCATTTCCAATTATTCCGATAGTTAACATGGTGGGAAAATAATAATTATTAATACTATCTCCTGCAAAATATAATAAGGAAAGGTTTATCATTGTTTGAAATATGCAGGAGAAGTAACTCTTTGTTTACTTGTAATTTCAAAGTTTTTAAGCTCTGTTTCAAGTAGCGCATCTGCGTCAATGTGTGTGACAAGTTTTGTATTGAGTCAATGATTGACACAGAGAATGGGTCTGAAGCCATTCTCTGTGTGTGCGTTTGCATCACCATTGACTCAATACAAAACTTGATGCAAACGTTGACGCAGACGCACACGCAAACGTTACGTGTGAACAAGCCTTTATATATGTCTGTTCTATAAATATCTATATGGTAACGACTTACCTATTTTGTACGTTTCATAAAGCATTCCCTGACAACTGATACTATTTGACGGTGATAATGTGCTGTTGTTCCGCAATGTACAGGATTCCATTTTCGTAGCTGCTCCCACGGGTGGAAACAAAAAAATCCGAATTTTCCTCTGATGATATTCTGTAGCAATGTCACAGGTCGGATTCAAATCAAGGTTCTGACTACATTGCCATTTTGCATTCTTTGATTTCTCTTTTCTCGGGACAACATTTGGAAATCTAAAGTGTGCAATCGGTGGAAAATTAATATTTCTATCCAACTGAAGATTTAGATTTGAATCACTTAATACAAGAAAAAATTTTGTTGCAAATATTGCATTTTTTAGTTCTTCCTACATTGCATTTTGTTGTCTTCAATGTTTGAATTTTTGCTTGAATGTATGTGTACATTAAGTTTTCAATTGGATAGAAATATTAATTTTCCACCGATTGCACACTTTAGATTTTCAAATGTTGTCCTGAGAAAAGAGAAATCAAAGAAATGAAAATGGCAATGTAGCCAGAACCTTGATTTGAATCCGACCTGTGAATGTGCTAGAATTGGCCTATGACCAAATTATTTCAAAGAAGATTGCAGTAAACACTGTAATGACTACAGTTAACAGCAACGCAATGAAGAAATTAGTCTCATGAGAAGTTGGTAGAACAAATGTCACCAAATCTTAGAAATTTCTGGCAGACTACGCTTTTTATTGACAAAGATCTAAAACGCACGGAGTTTGTGAGAGCTTCGCTGGATCGGGTATCGTAACTTGTACTGAAGCCAAGTTCAACTTGTAATCGTGTAGAACGGGCTTCTCATTAGAACCAGAATACTGAATCTACCGCCAACATAAAAGCAACTTTTGCGTCATATTTGTGATTGCTTACCATAAAGACTTTTGTAAAAATTGGCAAATGGTACCATCAAGACTTTTAGGAAAATTGTCAAATGGTACACGACATTTCACAGAGTAGCAAGTTCAGTGTTTTCAGACTTTTCACGAAGAAATCCCTCTACGTTGGACCATTTGAACAAATAGGGTAAATTGGTAGAAACAAAAGAAATATAACAATTTTCGTCTTTAATATTGACCAAAAATATATCTTGAACGATCTCAACATATTTTGGACCTTGTTAAATGATCGCAGACCATCATTTTGTAGATAGATCTATCTGTGTCACTTTCTCGTGTAATAAGTTTCATGCTTCCATGACAACTGCCTTATCGCGGGTTCCATTCAAACGGTGATTTGTTGTCTTTGCAGTAAATGTCAAAATTTAGTACTTTTTGGGAAAATATTCAATTCCACTGTCTCTATTTTGCTGGATTATGACACAATAAACAATTCGGGAATATATTTTACTTTTGGAATCTGTAATTTGGAAAATATATTAACAAAACTTTTAAAAGGCAACTTTAGGTGAGGAGATATTGGCTATTTCACTATATTCTCTAAAATATGGGAATTTACACATTACATTTCCTTCAGAATTTTCATTGTGTCATTATGCCTAATGCTCATACGTAGCTTATATACCCCTTTGGAGCCCTTATATTGGGTATTACATAATTGTGATCTAGTCAGCTCCAAGCTGTCAGTGTCTACTGCATTTAGGTAATTATGGCCTTACATTAAGGGAGAATGCGGTTTCCCTCTCGTATGTTAGTAATACCCTTATAAAGGTAATCATATATTGTATCACCTTGCAGTATCGTTAAACTAAACAGTTTCAAAGAACCTTGATTCACGTCAGAATCTAAAAGTTCGCTGTGCTGTACACTTTGGCGAGGGCATCAGCATGGATTATATTCAAACGAACTCACGACTTGTTGCCGCGGCAGAAAATGTCAAAATTCAGTACTCAGATATTCAATTCCTTTGTCTATGTTTTGGTGGTTCCCACCTAAATCTTAACAGCTAACACATGACCTAGCTTAAGCAGTGGAATCCCATTACTGGAGTGCCAATCTCAATTACTATCATTACTTATTACTTATTTGCCGCTGAGTATAGAGAGAGACGCACTTATTAGTTAATAGGACCGAGCTAATAAGACAACAATACGTTAGCAGGTTAATTAAACTTACGATATCCTCAGTTAATCTCGGTGACGATGTTTTTTTGTGGAATGCGCCTTCTATCTGTTGAATTATGTTCAGCTCAGTTGCTATTTGCTAACCAAAATATAAAGCTACAATAATGTAACTTAATTTACAATCAATTACATTTTCTCACAAAACTTCATACTTTGCAGCTTCAGTTTTGAAGGCTGTGATCAAAACAGAAAAGCTCTGAGTGAAGGCAAAGTTACAGAAGAGATAACAAGGAATCAACCAAGTGTCAAACTTGATCTAAACATTTGTTAATGGATGATCGATCCAGTCTGACTTACGATCAGAGCTCATGTGCATTAGTTTCACCTTTACCATCGCGAACATCTTTCCAATTACTTCAACGTTTGATGCTTGGAAGAACAATGCCGACGCTCCTGCAGTTTTATTCACTTTATTTGTGTTCAAATACATTCGGGGTTTTCATGATATGCGTTTCTGTCAGATTATCTGACAAATCTTTACACAGGGAAGAGCAAAAAAAATTGCCCGAAGACCTAGGACCTCTGGATCATCACGCTAATGCTCTCCTGACTGCTAGCCTGGTATGTGTTAGCCAGAAGATTTCTGAAGTGAGCTTTATTTCATGCACCAATTGAATAAAATTCAATTCAATGACTTTATAAAGGTCATGAAGATTCAGGCTGGCAACTGAGTGTTGACTTAGCTCAGTTGATAGAGCATTGGCATGATGATCCAAAGGTCATAGATTCAATTCCCACTGGGGGCACTTCTGGACGAAATTTGTTCTGCTCTTTTCTGTGTAAAGATCTGCCAGATAATCTGACAGAAACGCGCATCGTGAAAAACTAGAATGTGTTAATGCTTGTTCAGCACAATGTGGAAAACTGTAACCGTTACAGAGTGAATTCTTAAAGCAAACCAACGAAAACATTAGACTGGAAACAAAGTATCAAAACTTCTTTTGAAAAGGAGAAACCCACTTGGGCTCGTGGAAAGCTGAAAATGAGATATTCTTGGTTGAAATCCCATTTTTAACAGCATGCGATTCCGTTTGGTTAAATATAGCCAACAACCAAACTTCTGAATAAAATGATTCAAATAAAAATGTCTCTCATTAACTTGTACATTTTTCGTTGAGGATATTTTACCACCGAAGTCAGTTAAACATCACACTTTCATGACTTTCATTTTCATGACAACCATCCGAGTTTTTCACAATAAGATCAAATTTCACATTTTAAGACAGAATTTACATCAGACATGCTTTAATGATTTTTGGTGCATGAAAATAACTTCAGTTTAAGGTCTGACCAGTAGCACAGGCCTCGGTGGCCTATCTGGATAAGCATTTAACCTTGGATCCAATCATGGAGGCAACTGTTAAAAATTTTGAACTTCTTCATGCAAATTCAGGCTTAAAATGTACATGTGATCTTACCATGAAAAACTCGATTGCTTGATGAGTACAAATAGTTTGTGACAAGTATTGTGACCATTTACACATTTCTACCTCTTGACAAAACTCAATAAGAAAACTTTTTCATAGCATCAGTGGGCATATGAACTGACATATAAAATATAAAACACATAAAATGAACAACACTTAAAGTTACTTGAAGACTATTTGTAAAAGCTCATCTATTTTTAATATAATTCTAAGCTCAGATGGAAGTACAGTGACTTACTATTTCTTTTATATAGCAAATGTGATAGTTGTTATTGTGAAAAAAAATTCTGATTAATGTTAAGAATAAATTCCAATAAAAAGCGCCAATGAGTTCAAACGCTTAAACGCACATTTAATACACGTAACACACATTAACGTACTAGTTCTTTTTTTTAAATTGAACATTATCGATTGATTTAGAAAGAAATTTGCCAAAAGTCGGAATGGAACCAGAATTTCTCGTCCATCTGTTCACACAACATTTGGTGAATTAAGACATGCCCAGTGTACCTTCCCGCAATTTTCCGATCCTTTGAATGTCACCAAATTCTGGATACTACATGGAAAACCTGCCCCATTTTTCAATCTACAAGCAATCGGACTTTTTAATTCAAATGTCTCATTTTCAGTATTTCTGGAAATGATCTTCTTGTCACCAGGTGATTGAGATTTTCAAAAGAGGTTGCATTCCAAAAAGGGAACAGTAATCTCCAGACTTATCTGTGAATGAAACTGTTGAAGTAATTTGAAGTTTCAAAAATGAAAGATAACGTTTGATATTGATATTGATTCTTCATGGGAAAAAAATCGATTGTATCCTGTCCATGGCATGTCCTGCTGGGGGAAAGGGGTACCCTGCCCTGGTCTTAGCCTTGAGGGTGGAGGGTACCCTGTCCTAGTCCACACTGGGGAGAGGGGTAGCCTGTCCTGGTCCACATTAGGGGGTACCCTGTCCTGGTTCTGGCTGGGTTGTACCCTGTCCTGGTCCTAGTCAAGGGAAGAGGGATGGGTTACATGTTCTGGTCCACAGTGGAGGCTCGTACCCTGTCCTGGTCCCCCTTCCACTCCCCCCGTGGACAGACACACAAATGTGAAAACAGTGCCTTCCCCATTCTTTGGAGGCGGGCGGTAAAAATACTATAAGTTTGCTTTTTTTAAGACTCTGCTTTATGAATGTTGCTTTCATGCGTCACCTGTCTACTAGTATCAGACATGAAAACTGCATTTGCTTTGTTTTGCGACCTTCGGAAGAGTTGCTGCAAATCGGTTCGGAATTTCTGACCGGAAATGACGTAAAAAAAGAAATTAATTCCATGATTTGTGAAGTGTAACTTTTGTGCCACATTTAAAAAAAGGTGATATGCTGCGAACACTTTTGGAGAAACCATGAAATTAACAAATAGGTTCAAAATGAAAAACAAGTACCCTGGTGTGGTGAGGATTAAAAATCCAAATGTGACCAGAAGCAAGATTGCAAACACTTGCTTCTCAGAATTTTTGATTTTGAAACTCTTTGCTTGGCGTTTATTTGGCCCTTCATCATTTACATTGTCTCCCTTAGAAACATTTCTGTTTCTCAAAGTCTGTATTATTACACTGTTCATCATTAACAAGGACACAAATGGAAATGCAAACTGTAAGACAAAGGAAGCCCAATAGTAGAACTGAGAATAGGATTCTGCCATTACTATTTTGTTACCGAATGGCAGACACAACCATCCAATGTTGAAAGTTGTGAACCAATGAGGAATATTAAAGATGACACTGAATATGAATATACAGATAATAGTTATCTTAGCTCGTTTGACCGTATTAAAAGAAGCGGCCTTGTGAGGTCTGATGATGCTGTAGAATCTGTCGAACGTCATGCTTAAAACGAATAGTGCGCTGCATAACGTGGCGGTAAAGAAGGTCGGTAGTGTGATTCGACAGTACCATATCTGGTTCGGGGGCATTGGTACTGCGTGCGCCAGACTTAGATACATTGTGGAACCTACAAATAAAATTTCTTCATTGATGGCTCGTCAGAGCTACCTATGTGGTTGACGGACCGTATTTTGGTCACTTTTTTGGAAGGTGGTGGGGAGCTGTGCGCATACACGTGAGTCATGTACAGCTACCGTTCATAGTAATTAACGTGCAGAGTGAACTCACATGTCGTGGTGGCACTCATATGTCACAAGCTAATGTGCACGGTGAACTCACATACAGTTACCATAATCGGTAATTAACAATGGGACGAGCCACCTGAGTGAAACTGTCACTCCTTGATATTACAAAAATAGTCCGTTCATAATACCCGGGACTGACAGCTGTTAATTAATAAATCAAAACACCGATAAACCGGTGTGGTGATTTTAACCCGACCCCCCCCCCCTTTTTAGGGCCCCCTGTTCTATTTTGACTGTTTTGAGTGGGACCCATTTTTCATAAATATTGATTTTCTTCTAATCAAAAGTCATAATGTTTGATATTTTTGTTTATTATATATATGATAGGCGCAATTCTGCGATTTTTATTGGATAATAATCAACAAATTTAGCTGTATTTTTGTGGGAAATTTGCCATACTGAGACTGTATATTTGAGGTGTTCATCACAAAATAAACTAAATATTATGGTATTTTTAAAAAATAAAATAAATTTAATATGATGAATTTCTATGCTGTGTATTTCAACCAAACAGATAATACTAGTAGTACAGTAGTACAAACCAATCAGTAATATGACATTATCCGCTAAAGCAATGGCTGCCAGGTATAAAGACATGGACGAATGTCTATTCTGCGGTTGAATCATAACCTGGAAATAAATGTGAAATTGATTTGCTACCAACTGAAGAGGATACAAGCCGAGCCGGAGTGGCCGAACGGTTTACAACACTGTGCTTGCGGCAGGGACGGTCATGGATTCGAGCCCCGAACCTCCACCAATGCTTGTGGACACGTCTGCAAGTATGTGGATCAGAAAGGCTCAGCTGCCATGATGACCTCTATACAGTCAGCAGGTGTTGCACCAGAGGTGAATCTGGGGAATGCATCGTGTGCAGGCAAGGAGGCATGCAAGCAAGGGATCCACCCTGGTTTCGAAACCCAGGGCAGATGTCACCAGAAGTCCAAAACAGGGGCATCAGTGGCCCCACGAAAGGGAGTTATGTTACCCAAAAATTTAAAAAAAACTGAAGAGCATACAATGAAATGTATTCAATGTAAGACAAAAAATATGAATTTTCTAAGCGTGTGTCCATCTGTCATACTTTTTGCTGATTGACTCTAAATAGAATGATGTCATCCTCAATCGAGTGGAAGAACAGGGCTAGTTTGTGATAGTTTGATTAATAATCTATTTACCAATCAGTCAGAATTGGATATTCTTACTGTAGGACCAGTGACGAAAGAGATTTATCTGAATCTTTCCTATTTTTGCAAATTCATCTAATTCAACTAATTACATTATAAAAAGAACTTCTGTGGAGATTTAAACTCCCAAACTACTGATTAGCAGTCAGGCATGCTAACTATTACACCAAATGAGCTGGATGTGACTGAAAGGCATAGAAATACTTTCAATATCCAGATTCTTATTGAACTCACCTAATTCATCTTGTCAAATAAATCGGATACAAAATAGAAAAAAACTCGATCGTTAAAATTGTACTAAGCAAATGTTTCTTCCATTACTCGATTTTCTAATGTTCTTACTATGAGCAATTCACTGTGAATCTATTGAATGGTATGGTGCAGGTACTGCTTCGCAGAAAAAACACGTTTCATTTAAAAATAACATTAGTTTAAATTACTTACCAAAAAAGAAAATATGTTTCCAACAATTCCCACAATTAAAGCGAAGGGAAAGTAATAATTATTAATAACATCCCCTGCAAATAGACAAATGAGCTTTTGTACAATTTGTACTCTGCACATGTAAAATTGTTGGAAATTTTAGCGTTACTGTAAATTAGTCTTCATAAATATGCCCAGTGTTTCCAATGTAGATCTGTTCGAGTTTTTCAGGAACACACAGAATTGGCAATCGTGGAAATATTGTCATTAGAAGTTTTACTACGAGAAAACAACAACAAATTTAGCAACAAAATATTACCCCAGTGAGGATTAAACTCAGGACCTAAGCTATTTGGATCTAATTTTCTCCTTTCTGGCCATTTAGGAAAGTGCTCCTTAAATTGTCTTTTGTTCCTACACCACTTTAATCTTGGACTTAGATAATTTAGTGAGGACCATTTAAACCATTTTCTTAGATCTCCCAAGTAACACATGCCTCAATGGCTCAGAGCAGGGCATCTGATCCAAATGGCTGAGGTCCTGAGTTAAATGCTCTGAGAGAAAAATAAATCTAATCTAATAAAATTAAAAAATCTCAGGTTTTCTTTTACAGAGCCATCGTGTGCTGACAAAATTATTGGGCAACTGAGTAGAAGTCCTTACCGATCTTGTACGTAAAATAAAGCATTGCCAGATTATTAATACTGCTACCTTCTGGCAGGGTTCCGTTGTTGTTACTTCCTTTGTTTTTGATATTCTCCATTGGTGAAGTAAACACAGATTCTTTGAAATATACCTGGCAAATGTGAAAATTATTTTATTTTTTAAACGTTCCAAAATTACCAACGATAAATGGCAGCAGTCTAACGTTTGCGAAAAATATGACGTCTTCTATCTCACAAAATATAGTTTTACCTCAAGCTGCGCATACGTGTAGCAAACTAAAGGCAGTACCATTTTGTGCGTTACAGCAGAGCCACATTAAGTGTAGGATTTCGTGTTTTTCGCAAAAACTATTCATTGTAATTCTCACAACACATGTTTGGTTTAGATTTCAATCATACCCTTAATCCTGTTTGAAGTTTTACGACTTCATGGTTATTCATTTTCGGGCTTAATGGGAGAAAGTGGTTGTAATATGTATCAACATATGTTCAAAATACAAGTCTTAGTTTGTTGCAAAAACACGAAATCCAACACTTATGTAGCTCTGCTGTACCAAGTCAATTCAAAGATCTATATTTTAAAATGAAGTGTTTCGTTGTAGATAAGGTGAGCCATTATCACAAGAGAGAAACTCCACCCTACCTACTTTAGCTTTAAGTGGAATACACGGATTAAAAAATTGATGAACTTAAGTTTCTTCGTGCGCTTGATTTAAAAAAGAAAAGAAAATGTTTCTGGTGGCAAAATACCAAGAAGTTTGTTAATGTAAGGTAATTGAAAAAACTTTTCAATTAAAGAAGCTTTCACAAAATAGTTGTGCAACATTTCTGTTTTCTTAACTTTTATATTTTTCACAGTTTTTTTTTAAAATTCAATATTGTCTAAATGTTTGCAGCATTCAAAATATTCAAAATAAATTTAATTGACTTAATAAGTAAAAACATAACCTTGTTAAATAGACTCAATCGAATCTTTTTTCACAAATTAGCTGAAATTGACAATAATGTCAATATTTACATCACATGTTTTATTACATGAAACCGAAAAATATCCAATAATAAAATGTTACCCCAGTGAGCATTGAACCTGGGACCTCGGCCACTTGGATCTGATACTCTGCTCTCTCAGCTATTGAGGCAAGAGCTGCTTGGGAGATGTATTTTCGTGTTCTATTGGTTCTTTAAGTCCAAGATTGAAATGGTGCAGAAATAAAAGACAATTTTAGGATATCCCGAGTAACTTTTCACCTGAAGAATCTTTTCACCTGATCTGCAGCATAAGTGCCAATCTCCTTCGCCATTCGAGTCTTTCTACAATTAATCTTTTTTTCTGCCAAATCCTGGCAGAATCCTGCTAGCACTGACATTCAAAGAATCGTAACCATTGTATATCATTCTAGTTTTTCTCAATGCGCATTTCTGTCGGATCTGGCAGGAGTGCACTTCTACTCCTTGCTATTGTAGGTGTACTGTAAATATATCCAACCCTCAAAATTTAGATTGTGATAATTCTTAAAAATTGCATTTTACTTCTATCAGATCCAACATATCTGTCAGATTTGCTTATCTTATAAAAACTCGGATGTTGGCAGAAGTGTTACCAGAATTTACCAGAAAAACAGACATTACATAAAATCTCAAAGGTCTCAGAGACTCAACACTTAGACATCACGTGATGTGTTCTTGTTTATTGAATGGTAGTTGTTTGGAAGTGGATCACGTGACACAATAATTAACTTGTTTAATAAAAATACTGAGTCAATTACAGTTGCTTCTTACACAGGAAAACATACAATTTAATAAAATCTTGTTGATACACTGTTCATAGTATGTATATTTATTAAAATACATTAGAAACGTACAATATGAAAACAATCAAAACTACGCACACAAACTTAGAACATCTTATGAAACAAAGATTCACATAATTTCATGACAAAATGTAACAAACTATAAATACCTACAGAAATGAAATTAAATGAAAGATATCTAGAAGACGCCAGTAACGTAATTACAACAGGTTGAAAACAAGAAAAATACTATAGCAATGATGATAGTTGTAGAACTGAAATTAAAACAAAGGTAACAATACAGCTAAAATCTACAAAGTTACTACAACGGAAGAAACAGGAAAATAATGTCCACCTAATACGAGAAAATTCATCCACTTTATTACAGATGCGATGCGTCTTAGATAATAGATAAGAGATGTGATTACTTAGTTTGTGCAAGTTTTGGGTTTTTAAAATTCGGTAAATTTTAGGTTGAATTCCGTGCAGGTCAAGGATCTCTGTAATAGGCTCTACGTGATAGCTGAGGATGATTCTGTAATCTGCTTAAGCTATCATCTATATGGTATAGACTTTGTACTACGTTGTCATAGTCTTATATTCTTTATTTGAAACCTTGCACTGTTAAACAAAGTCTCTGAGTGGTGAATTAGTAAGCGCCTCGAATTCATTACCAGCCAGGAAAATTGTTAATTTCTCAAGGCGAGTTTTTTATATTATTATATATAGTTAGCTTTACATATTATTAGCTTTAGGGCAAACTAAAAAACAACAAATTATTAGCCTAAGCTATTGTAATGACAATGATCAAATGAGATTTAAAAAGAATTTTATGTTAAGAGTCTTAGTTGCGAGGCATACTTGAGTTTTTCATATTTCTAACGTAAACTTAGACCAATTAAACGAGAGCTTTATGTAACTTATTACCTACTCATCATCACTCAGGAGTCATGACCATTACACTGGGGAGCCAACTGTGGGTGAGAAAAACAGACAAGCTTGCAGTCATGCTTGACTAGTTGTAGTTTCTAATTAAACTAATCCGATACAAAATAGGAAAAACGCGATTAGATTTGTCTCAAATTCATTTGCAATTAAGCATGTTATAGTAGGTCTAAGTTCTGTTGTGTAACCAAGCAGGTGCATGGTAAACTTAGAACCTTTTCAACATCATTAGAGACAATGAATTTCATTGGCTAGTATATCCAGCACTTAATTGCTACCGTAGATATTCTTTTTAAAATTCTTGGAATATTTTACTCATCACCAGGATTTTAGCTGTTTACATCAGTTGAACTGGATAGCAGATTAGAGTGGAGATTATCTGCTTTAATTTTAAACAGTTTTGCCAAATCTGTTCGGAATTTCTGGCCTGATATCACATAAAAGAAGAAATTTATTCCATGATTTGTGAAATGTAATTTTTGTGCAATATTGGAGAGGAGGTGGTAGACTGCATAGACTTTTGGTGATGTTGTAAAATCAATGAAGAAATTGAATATAAAAAACGAATATGCAGGGGTTGTAAGAATCAAAAACCCGAATGTTACCAGAAGTAAAATTGCGAAAATCTGTTTCTCAGAATTCTTGATTTTGGAGTTTTGACCTTGACTTTGACCTTGACCCTGATTTTGACTAATTGTACTGATATTACTTTCTCTTTTGGCAGCACTTCTATTTCTTAAAGTATGTATTATAACACTGTTCATAATCAGTAATGAAACGAATGGAAACGCAAATTGTAATACAAAGGAAAGCCAGTAATAGAACTGAGAATACGTCTTTGACATAACTGGGAGGTTACCAAACGGCAAACACATAGCCTCGATGTTATACGTAGTGAACCAATGAGGTATGTTAAAAATTATACTAAATACAAAAATACATGCAATAGTTATCTTAGCTCTTTTAACCGTATTAAATGAAGCAGCTTTGTGAGGTCTAATGATGCTGTAGAATCTGTCGAACGTCATGGACAGTATGAAGAGGACGCTGCAGAGCGTGGATGTGAAGGACATAGGGATAGTTAGCCTGCAGTGCCAGGCTCGGCTGAGCGGCATCTGCACCCCATGCGCAAGAGTCAGGTACATGGTAGAACCTAGAAATTATCAAAGAAGGTCAATTGGCAAAAAGGAGCGCGTGTCTTCATCTGTACAGAATTATTTGAATTTTCCCCAAATGTTTTCGCAGTATTCGGTGACAAAAATTTACAAATTGAGCGAATTATTGTATTTTGGACCCACTACCTCCTGTCTAAGAAACAGAAACGCTACTACTGTAAAATGACAATAAAATACTGTAAATGACAATAATTCATGCTTCAGTGATTTATCAGTTTTCCTTAATTCACTGAATTCAATAAAAGTCCTGCTCCATTTAGGGAAAACTCTAATATCAAAGGATTATGATCGTAAATGACCGAACATTGAGATCTTCAGACGCAGAACAAGTGTCATTTAGAGCGTCTTTCTTTGGCGACCAGACTTCTGTGTCTCTTGCCAAGAGGTCAGCAGCAGTCGTGTCAGAACTAAATACTGAGAATCTATTGCTCAATTATTTTAAGTGATGAGTCAAAACGCCACCAGATGTCCAAAGTACGGGTATCTGTCCGATTCCTGATATCCAGAAATGTAAAGACAAATTCTTAGATATTTTACTCACCCATTGTTAACATGAGAGTATCTACCAGAGCGATCACAGCGAGATACAGCGACATGGACGCGTGTCTGTTCTGTGGCTGAATCATCACCTAAAAGTGAGTTTTTCCTGCAGGGAATTTATCTAACAGGTCCTTTAGATCCTTATGTAGTTATGCTCTGTTGATTCCCAAAAATCCAAGTCCAAGAATCAATAAAGCATGACTACATAAGGGTCTAAAGAAGGGATGAGACTTCCAGCAAATAGGGGAATTAGCTCAGGCAGTAGCATGCAGGGCATAAAAGTCAGAGCTGCCTGGGGTCAACTCCCACTGGAGGTAACATTTTGCTACTGGATTTTTTTTAGTTCTCTCGTGATTCTGTAGAATCTACATGATCTATAGAATCTATTTCTATTCAATCTATTTCTAACAGGGCAAACAGGGCAATTGAATCGCTTGTTCCACACCTTTGCAGATTTAGTGAATGGGGGATTGTAACGCAGCAAACCATCGATTCCAGTTTTCATGATAAGATCACATTTACATTTTAAGCCTGAATTTGCATAAATAAGTTAAAACAATTTTAAAAAGTTGCCTCCAGTGGGATTTGAACTCACAACACTGACCATCATTGGATCTAAGGTTGAATGCTTATC
>JBCAUG010293528.1:0-17708 GCA_038406175.1 Haplosyllis leylae | reverse complement strand
TTGAAATTTTTTTTTTTTTTTTGAAATTTTTTTTTTTTGAAATTTTTTTTTGGGGCCATGATTCCCCGGGTATAGGTTGGCTACGCCGCGGTCGGTATGCCTCTTGCGTTCACGCAGGAGGACTTTCTTCTTAAAACTAAATTCCAATTTTAAAAGTTTTTACAACAAAAACTGTTCGTAACAAAATATTCATTCAGTTTGACAGGAATTTAACGTTGTTATTTTGAATCCTGAATTATTGATATTTCTTTTTTGCATCTGGTCACTGCACAATGCCTATTGCTCAGAACATTTCAAATCATGGACGCAATAGTTATGTGTCTGAAACTGGATTAACTAAGATTTATGCGTTACGCCTGGATGAAATCTATTTTCCAATCAAAATTTTGTTCTACATTTTTATGTCGCTGATTAGATCATTAATTATCTTTTTATCGATGTATACAAATTTATTCCACACAGTCATAAAAAACCCACAAGTTTTGATGGGATTTAAATTTCATAAAATTTCAGGCGGTCAGGTGTTGCCCTTGGTGCTGAAATATTCTCTTGCTTTTTAAATATATTGCATATAATGCAGGATTTGCATTATTTATTCATGACTATCGGCAACCCTATGTGGTTAATGTTGGCATTAATTACTTGCAGATGTGATAATAGCGTGTTTTAACACCAGATCTGGACCGATTTTGAAGCGACGTCGCTAGTGATGACGCTGCCGCTGCCGCTGACGCTCAGTGTGAACATCCCTTAAATGACTGAGCTGATAATGATTGTGTACCTCGTATAGTCATGTTCTGTGCCCAGAACTTTCGTGTTTAACACCAATTCCTTTCATATCAGGTTATTTAAGAGGTAATACAATAAACTAGAAAATGTACGAAAATCAAGAATATTTCTTTAACTAAAATAATCTGATAATACATTCGTTATTATCAATCACAGCATGATCATGCTTGCCAGGGCCAAGTTCCAAGAATTGAAATTTGTCACAAAGTTAGTGAACAATTCCACTATTTCATCAGCAGTATTTGTTTCAAGTATATAAATAAAATTCAGAAAAGGAACAATTCAAAATCATTACAGTTATCTTTATGGACAATTGGAAATTAAACGGAAAGAATATGAGAAATAGAATGCTGAATCATGTGAATATATGCTGAAAATATTTTATTTATTATTGGATTAGGCAGATGTGTTTGTTCAGCAGAGACAATGGCTGTGGGAAGATTACTCTACATATTTGGGCAATAAGACATGAAAGCTGCCACGGGCCAAATACAGTCTCAGAGAGGAACTGTGAAATGATGTTCTCTGTAAATATTGTATCTGTAATACTAAAAATACAAGGTTTTGTCTGCTTGTCATGTACGACTGTATGTCTATATATATATGCATATCCACACTCTCGGTGTTGTTTAAAGAGTGCCATTTAAAGTGTCGTTTGAGCGTTGAACACAATGCCAGTAAAACCTCAAATAATGTAGATTTTGAATAAAAATGACAGATAAATACAGATCTAATAGCGTATTTATCGCAGAGACATGTTCGTATCTTCACAATGCAATAGTTAAAAGGATAATCTGAAAAGAAATTATATTGATCTTCGTTTCTCTTCACTCCACAGGGATGAGTATTTTTTCATGCGGAAAAATAAGGCTAATTCCATTTGTCCTTTTCTCACTCAGATTTATTTATTATAATATTCTGAGAGGAACAATATTGATTGTCAAATCAAATGTGTGTGTGCGTGTGTGTGTGTGTGATGTTTTTGAAGAACCATTTCAGCCAGAGGAGATGGAGATGAAACTGCCAGTCAGTCAATAAGATGGACATGCAGATCAGATAATTTCTTCATTGATCAAAATATTCAACATTAATCACGATAATCGACGATGAGATTTTATGATGTCGATCTAATTGAATTTCACGTTGTTTTCAGTTTTCCGCGCTGTTTGTGTACCACCACAAAGTACAGATAACTCATTTTTGATTTCCTAATTTTGCTTGGCATTCATTCCTTGGTCCTTGGATCGCTTGGCATGACTGGCAAATTGGAGCTTTTTCTTCTTTTTTTTCCTTTTAAAGAGCCACAGCCAGTCCACTGTTTTGTCATGGAAGCAATATGAAAGCTGTCTCTTTTTTGTGTGTTTTTTTGTCATTGCATCATCGATTTTAGAAAATAGCTTTGACAGTTCCAAAGCAGGATTAACATGTATTTTTTCGAATGTGGTGGAAAGTTAATTGTTTCTTATGGGTTCGAAAAATAATGAGAACATAATCTTTGGGTCAGTGATGAAATGTAGGAATATTACGAATCGTTTTCAAATTATATGCATGCAACACTTAGTATCATATTTTCGTTATTGTTTTCACATGAATAGAACAGTATTACTTTTATTGCTTCATTATCCTAATTCCCTGCTCATTTCTGTTCAAAACTACAGCGAATTTTTTGGTTCTTCTTTCTTAAAAGGACACTTTTTTCAATAGCTCAGTCGTAATACAGTTTTGAACAATGCTAACACGAGAACATTTTAATGAAGAAAATAAGGACACATTGTTACTAATTGGTTTATCTTACAGGGGGAAGGTGGTTATTCAAACTTTTGTTCCCGAGTTATTGGTTATCATATTGGTGCCTTATTAATTCTGTCTTTCTATTAAAGAAGTACTTCTTGTTGTGTTATTTTAATTTTCTAGTCTCTACACCCAGATGAGTTATAAATGTGTTTGTCTTCCCGATTTGGAACCCATCTGTCCTATTCTTTCTACCTATTTGCTGTATTTGAAGCCTGCTTATTTCATGCCTTCAGAAGACAGCGCTGTATCAATATTTTTCCATATAAATAGTGTAAATAGGCGTTTGTGAAAAAAAAATTGTTGTCAACGGTTGAGACAAGAATTTCGCAGAAATCATCATCAAACTAAAAACTGTTGGGAACAGCCGATCCCTCCAATTAAAGTAAAGCCGCATCTAATCTGTCGTCTATCTTAAACTAGAATTGAATGCATTGAGAAACAACCCATCCCATTGGCGTAAATTACAGGTGGTGGCATCGGTTATCTTCACTTAAAAATGATATTCTATGGCTAGTATGGGAGCAAAATTCTCTTTCTCTTTGACTGAACACTAATTGTTTCAGGATTTGTGTTACATGTACCGTTTCCTCCCTGTAAAAGTAAAATAAAGCAACCCTGCATGACAACGGTTTCCAAGTTCTCAAATGACGTCATGATGCCAGATTATGACGCTAAATTTGTGTACGGAAACGAGCACCATTTCATCAAAGAGCACCATTTCATCAAGAGGACCACTTAATCTCTTGAATTTTCATTCGAGAGCTAACTAGTCTCCGACTACCTGTGATCCGGGGGCCTAGAAATGTTACCAAGATTTTGCTGACATATTGAAGTTGAGTCAGGCGAGTGAAGCAAGCCAATATCAACTGGGGTCCGGGGCCCACCTCAGGGCCCTGGAAGCTCTTGCATTTTTAACTGTCAAATATGCACCCTCCTACTTTACTGGTACATTTTCTTCAAACTTTTAATATACATTTGTGTGGGTACATTACAAAATATCTATTTCAATACAAAAGATTCTGGCCATTTTAACAAATGCAATATTCCTTTTCTTTATATGAGAAAATCAAGGGTCTTATTTGTTAATTTTGTTTAGTTTGCAAATACATTAGTCTGTAAGCTGGGGGTTTGGGGTCTACTTGGGGCCCCAAAAGCTGTTGTACTTTTAAATGTTGAATATGCATTCTCTCACTTTGCCCAGTGCTTTTTCTTCAAACAATTTAACTTACATTTATGTTGGCATATTATAAACTACCTTTTTTATTATAAAAGATTCTGGACATTTTGACTAATTTGTTCTTTTGGTTTAGTTTGCAGATACATTAGTCTGTAAACCAGATGTCTGGGGTCCACTTGGGGTCCCAGAAGTTGTTGCATTTTTAGCTTCAAAATATGTATTGTCCTACTATCCTGAGTACTTTTCGTTGAAATTTCAAAACAATTTTACATAAAAATATTTATTAATTCTCAGACATTATTTGTGCAGTAATGTATGCAAAAATACACTTCAGTGTTCACAGACAAGAAAGGTTATATATAATGTAGAAGTATGCACATAAGGAGATGAAATAACAAGCAGAATGAGACTAGAAGAATGTGAAAGAAATATAATATTCATGCCAAAAGAAGTAAGGCTGGAAATTGTTTTAAAAAATGTAAAATAAGGGCCTTAAGGGCCTCCAAATTGTACACTGGGGCCTCAGAGGGGCCCCTGGATCTGCTGGTGCTTTGAAATTTTATCAGTTTTAGACTCAAGGAACAAAAGTTAAGAAAACAATGAAAGGGTCTAGAATCTCAAGTTGCATAAATAATAACAATAATAAAAGTAGATGTAGTGAAACTAATAAGCTATTAGCAACTGCATCCATCATCTCATTACAAGCAGGTAAAGGTTGTTTAACTAAAACCACCTATAAACCCTGCTGTAGAAGCTGCACAGAGAGGTGGTACAACCAACCTGTAGCTGCAAGTTCTGGGCTACTTTTGAGTCATACTTTGAACTGGTAAGAGCTACCAAACTTGTTGAGTGGAAACTTTACTTCAGTCCTTTAATGGACACCAAACCTACAAGCCTGTAGAACTTTTTGTATCAGTAATGTGTGTACCATACAAGGGTGATATCCTGTTCTGTTTCTCATAATGGGATGTGAGCCTGATCTGGAAAACCCTGCCCTTTGGGAACTTTACTGAACACTTCGTGCATTGGGAGTTAGTGGATGTGTTGCTTGATCTGGAATAGCATGCCACAGAAGATATCTTGAGAGTATGGAGCTGGAAGGTTGAAAACAAACTACTCTTGCCTTGGACTCACCTGTGAGATTTCCATATCACAAGCTGGAAGACACCCAGGAAGAAGTTTGAGGGTGAAAGGCTCAACAGAGTTACAAAACTATTCTTGCCTTACTCTCAGCTGTGAGAATGCCATACCACAAGTACTGAGGGTGAGAAGCTCAGTAGAGTTCTAACAAACATTAATTTTTTGCCAAAGTCACCATTCTGGAGACAAATCTACATGAAAATAAAACATACAGTTCCCATTGGGACAAGACCAGGAAGGACTGGGTCTGAGTCACATCTCTGGCTCATCTCAAAAACAGAACTCCTTCAACAGATACGAGACGGGACTCAGTAAAGTCTCAACACTTTTGTGTGTGATACCAACAAAGAGAATAAAACTGGATTGAAGATATTTCTGAGTGTTGTCTTCCAAAGCACATTACCAATCAAAGATGCAGACCTGAGTAACCATTGTGGGTGTGTTGGGTTCCATATTGTATGGTGTTATGATGGAGGAGGAGGAGGATTATTGGAACCATTTATCACACACTTAGAGCAGCTTTTGTTTACTGAGCAGATAAAATATGATCAGCTTATGCTCCTGTTCAATCTCGTGTATCATTCCCAACGACACGCTGTTCTCCTGGAGATAACGCTCAAAACTTGTTGCACAAGGTATAAAAATCAATGATGAAGTACATGTAACTTGAAAATAGGGAAGGCAGAATGACAGTAACTAGCCAACTAGTCAGCATAAAAATGCATTACTAAAAATAGATTTCTAACAATAGCCATTTAAAGTATGAGTAAAGGAAATGAAATTATAGCCAATTCAACTTGGATGTGTCATTAAGGTAATTCTTTGGGACCAACCATTCAAAGATTGAACACAAGTTGTTTGTTGAGAAGAATGTCCCAAGACATTTATAATATTTTAAGTAACATTCCCCAGCCAATAAATGAGTAATCTTGCCACAAATATAACCCAAACTTGCATTGAAATCAATAGTAAACTAAATTTCTGAAATTTGGCATGTGAAACTTTGAAACTTACTCATGCATGCTCTTTTGAATGTGAAAAGAA
This sequence comes from Haplosyllis leylae, assembly GCA_038406175.1. NCBI lineage: Eukaryota > Metazoa > Annelida > Polychaeta > Phyllodocida > Syllidae > Haplosyllis > Haplosyllis leylae. The sequence goes on along the minus strand of JBCAUG010293528.1, from coordinate 11,764 downwards.
AAATATTTTAGATAAAAATATTTGCAGACAATACCCTCTTTCCATTTATAATTTACAGTTGTATTAGTATTATCAGGTTTTCCTATAAGTTTTTATGGTCCATTGACAGTAAAAATGCATTGCAATTGGCTCACTGATCATGTTATTCATCAAATTTCAATAAGGTAAAACAGGCTGACAATGCAGCAAATGTTCAGTAATGTTTTGCTATTTGCATTTTGTCAGAGAACACATGGCTATGATGTCAGGGTCGCAAAGAACTACCTTCACATCCTATTACATCATTGGATAGTTCACCAGTACATCATGGGATAGTAACCCTCCCTCCTTCCTGTGAACAGATTAATAAACATTACCTTCCCTCAAACCATGTGTAGGGGCAGTAATAAATAGTGTGTGCCCTGTAGGTCACATATTTCTATTTTATGTGTGATTGCCAATTAGTTAGCTAATGCTGTCTGACTAGTCAAGGTATGACATTTGGTAGTCATGCCTTCCCTGCTTGAAAACCAATTGGGTTTTTGATGACAAGCAAATCTGAGATTTGTCAGATCTGACAGAAATAAAATGCAATTTTTGAGAATTATTGCAATTTCAATTTGAATGGTAAGATATATATTCAGATTAGATTGAAATTATATTCAGATATACAGTAACAAACACTTACAAGAAAGTCCTCCTGCGGGAAACTGCAAGAGGCATACCACCCATGGTGTGATCAGTCCCAGCTGTGAGGTACCCAGTCCTAGCTGGGGTACCCCAATCCTATCCTGGCTGGGGGACCTCAATCCTATCCTGGCTGGGGTATCCTTCCCCCATTGGGGACTGGTGTACCCCCTGCCCCACCTAGAACTAGGGTTCACCCCTGGCTGGGACTGGAGTACCTCACAGAAGGGACTTGGGACCAGAGCCTGGGATCCCCCAAGAAAGGACCTGGGACCAGAGGCTGGGGAAAGGACCTGGGACCAGAGGCTGGGGAAAGGACCTGGCACCAGAAACTGGGGTATCCCCAGAAAGGACCTGGGAATAGAGGCTATGGAAGGGACCTGGGGCCAGAAACTGGGTACCCCCCTTGTGGACAGACACAAAGTCAGATGCCTGTGAAAGCATTACCTTCCCATCGTACTATGTATGCGGGCGGTAAAAATATCAGAAAAAGTACATTCTATTTATTGTTCATTAAAACCTTTCATCCTTTAGTTATCAGTAGAACAGAACAGGTATATTCATTATCAAAAAGACATAAGTAATGCCAAATCAACTAAGTATAACATAGATTAATTTAAATTTCATGACATTTGATGCAATAAATAATATAAAGGTCTTGCTGTGTAACTTAATGCTTTCCCTTGATACTGTCCGTGTGATTATTACTACCAATCATTCAAAAATGTGTTTGGAACTTGATATAACTTCTGACAGTAAAACTAAGTCCATGTACCATCACACAAGTAAATTTGCAGTATATGTAAATTATCAGCCTTTTAGCTATTGACAAATATGATGTGTAAACCAGGAAAACAACACATTTAACATTTAATTGTAATTATTGTCCTTTGTATATTCAGAGCACTTGTCATTAGGCAATATAATTACTCATATTGGGACTTTACATGTTAAATTAGTTGTGAGAGACAAGAATGGTGCTTTAGAATGATCATGCGATACTTTATTCTTTGCCATATTCTTGTCAGGACTTTCAAAAGACTTTGCCTCTTATCTATCCAGCAAGACATCTCTTTATTGTAAAAGGTTTCCATAGAAGTTATATTTGAATAAGCATTGAAATATCCCGTGAGGAAAAATATCCTGCAACCCACATGCACAGCCGTGGGACGAAAAACATTATGCAACAAAAGGGAGTATTTTTCTTCAAGCATTTCTCTTCTTTCTCTGTAGATATGAATGTGCCTTTATTAATAATCCAGGAGCAACCTACAGAAGCAGGATTATTACACACTTCTACTTACAAATGTTTTCTAAAGAACAAGCATCTTATCTGTGAGAAAAGATGGAATTTAATATCTACTTAGGAGCAGAGGGGGATAAAAGCAAAAGCAGCTGAAATTTAATTAGACTGGGGACAGCAGAATGTTGCAATTTTCTCAAAATACATTTCATACCTAAAATAGAGATTGCATCTACTGGAAATGTTCGATATTGGCAGTTTCTTTTCAAAATTCACTGCTTTAGCTGTTTCTGTTGAAAGTTTTAAAGCAGTTTTAAAAGGGCCCACAAAAAGAGTGTTTAGAAAAAATGAAATATCTTTTCCGAAGGCACAAAGACCGCGGTACACTTGGTAATTTCTGTCCCATTAGAAAATGTTCTGCAGTCTTAAAAACTTTCAAAGATTACGTCAAACTTTAAACAATGACTTCTGCCAGGTGCCTTGTGTAAAAGCCGTTAAACAAATCCCTTACAGTTAATTTTCTCCTGAAGATGCACCTAATTTGCCTCTATTGAGAATTCAATGACTCATATACCTCAGTTTTATCTGTTTAACTAATTGTTTGTTCATTCAAAAATGCCTTTCTGATTTTTTCTGCCTGTGGCTCATGTTCTTTGAAGTTTTCTAGTTCGCACACCTTGCGCCTAGATTGTATTATCTTCTCATACAGGTGAAGGCAACTGACAACAAGGAGCGAAGATTTCAGAAGTGCCTAGATTAAACTGGGTCTTTTTCTGAAACTTCGCAGAATGATGCACTTAAATGTGATATCACAAACACAAAACATTAATTGTGTACTCTAATGTGATTTAAAGATTCTTTATTTCTCCTAAGTTTGCATTACAGAATAATTTTATTTGTAAATTTAACATATTGCTTTACACATTTATGACTACTGTTTGGGGTTGCTTGTTTTGGGATTAGAAGAGTCCTTTGATGTCGACCAATCAGAGGGAATTATGTTGTTCGACAGGCAAGGATAAATACCACCTTTCGAGATGAAACTTTCGGAAAGTACAAGCAAGCTACAAAATTAATAAAATTTCACCCCTCTATATTCCAATCCAGTATGTCCAATTTGTCCCACTTTGTTAAAATTCATTGATACATGATTAAAGACCCTCATGTTGTTCTTCCATGAATAATTGACCCAAATTTCCCACAAAATTTCAAACAAACGCTCACGCTGTTGTTATTTAAAAAAATCGGAAATAAAACGTATGACATTCATTGCAACAATGGATAAGCTTGACAGTTGACAGGTTATTAGTTTACGTGTGACAATTCACCTGGCAGGCTGGAAAAATAAACTCTCTGTTCCCCAAACAACTAAACAAACATCCTGCGATCGGTAACAATACGCATTTGTTGCATCAGACATCCGTCCTATTCTTTTCATTGTTACCAATCGCTGCATTTATTGCGTCAGACATCAGTCCTACTCTCTTTTCAAATTATTTCATCAAATAATTTTCCAATTTTTTATTTTTGAAAAGTAGGTTTTAGACATAAATTTCAGTTCATTTGCCGAAATTTCATCTAAGACCTTGTAAGAAACTTTTATTTTATATGTCTACTTTTCTAAAAAAAAATGCACACATCTGAGTTAAACACTTTTCTGTGCAGTTTTTGGAGCTCATACTGATCGAGGTTATTATTCAGAACCCCTGTAATCCCCTGATATCTTTTTTTACAAAACGTAAAAATAGACTCAATTAAAGAGGTTATACAAACACAAAAATCAGGGTGAAGAAGCTGTTGGTAGTTTAATTTAGCTTAATTTGTTTGGTGCTCAAATTTTCCTCTGAAAATTAGATGACTATCTCTTCCGTGTACTTTTTTCAGTTTAGGAGCTGCATATTACATTTGGTAACACAGACAACTTTTTCATGAGGCAGTGCTGTGATTTGTTCAAAGTGAATCTTTTACCATGATAAGCCAATGGAGAAAATATCCATAATGCATCAATAGTGGTGGTTCCTATGATATATTGTGCCACCCCCCCAAAATCACTGTTTATGAATTTTCAGACCAATATTCTCAATCATTACTAGAAATAGTGAGGTCGTGTAACCAAGGTAATACGTAAACAAACGAGCGTCATCTGTTCTCAAATGACCATATATATATGGTCATGCACAACAGGGTGTGTCTCGAATAAAGCATTTCTATTGGGTCTAACCTCTTTGTTTACCCTACAGAGGCACTACCCATAATCGATAAGAATAGCTAGTAATGGCAAGTCAACGGACGGGAAAATTGTATACATTATTAGATGAAGCGAGGTCCCATGACCGAGGTAAACAAATGAGCATCATCTTTTATCAAAGTTCCACATGAGACCATATGTGTGGTCATACAAAAAGATGTGTCTGGAATATAGCATTTCTATTGGGTCCAATCTGTTTGTTTGCCCCACATTTCATGATGCCCCCATGAATGTGAAATAATATTCTCCTACCAATCCTTGTGGCTAGTTTCAAGTGCGGCAAAAATACTTCGGGCAAATTATGTAATTTCAAATCATCTTTTACAAGTAAACTGCGAACAACAGCATTCATAACCCACACAATGGTAGCATCCCAGGTCAGCACACGCTCTTCTGTTACCACTTTTCCTTATTTTTTTTTGTAGATCGAACCATCATATTCATTCAATACCACACTTAGCCATTCGTGTTGTGAACTAAATTCATGCTTTTGAAATTAAACTAATGTCCCTCATATCTTGCTTACGTAGTCTTAAAGAGGAAAAGCCTCCACACCCTGTATCTACATATTAGATACACAGTGATTGTTTATAGCTTTTTTTGCTCCAGGTTCCTAATGTATTGATCTCTCTGTACTCTTTTATTTCGTACTTTAAACATTACAAATCTTTATGAAAAATGATCTACACAAGCAAACAAAAACGATGGAACACAACAATAAGAACAAGGACAGTGTGTCTCAGTGTGTAGTAACAATGTTGATATTTCTATGTACTATACTATACCATTACACAGATGGAAGGAGGGGTGTACACACCGACCCTTGGCGAGTGATGAGTGTCGATTTGCCACGAACAGTGGTTATGCACTGTAGTAAAGTAGGGACAATTTCTCTCTAAAAAGTAGACAACCAAGGCTCACTTGGGGAAGAGCAAAATAAATTTAGCAAAATAGTTACCTTATGTTGGAAATGTACCTGACACCTCTTAGGTCCTACTCTGATGCCTTCCTCACTGAGCTATTCTGGCAAGTGTTAATTGAGGGATATGCAGAATGTGCACTGTATTCCATATTTACTTTGAGAATATTCAGTACTACTTTACAGAATTTAATATGGTCCAAAAAACTCAAGTAACTCAAATAAAGTACAAATAAAGTAGGTGTCACATCTTGATAACTTCTTGGACAAAAAAAATCAGGACAGCCGTACAGAGAACTTAAAAAGATATATACTTTATAGTTTGATCATATTTACACATTTTACACCCTGAAGGAACATCAGCAATTTCTGACTAAAAGGGACATATCAGTAATTTCTGACAAAGGCTTCACAATGGAAGTCTATGGGAATTTCAGATTTTGAATAGTGCAGCCTCCACTAGTGACCTTACAAATCTAATTCTTGCAATGAAAATTGTATATTTGTGTTCTGATCTGAGTGTCATATTCAGATTAACCTTTGGTGTGACATCTGCTGACTGTACAGAGGTAAACATGGCAACTGAATCTTTTCAAATGTATACTTGCAAACATATCCACAAGTATTGGTGGGGCTCGAACCTAAGACTGAACATGCTGCAGCACAACGCTCTGGCTGGGTTCCCAATTTTCCAGTTTTGGTGACTGTTTAAAACCATGACAAAAGATAAATGCAAGCAGGTGAACGAGTGCATGTCAGATCCCTAATCAATCGTAGTGCAGTGCTACCTCGATTAGGTGTCACTGGTGCTGATGGTGTTCGATCGTCAAGGTACAAGAATATCAATTTTCTGAAAGCTCCTCTGGGAAATCAGATCCCTTCCCTTACTTCATCTTTCGTTAGAATTTTATTTTAGAGTAACAGTAGCCAATAAGCAAAAGGCCGACATCAAAATATTTTCATGAATTTTTAGCATTTTTTCTGATACCTATGAATTTACACCCTGAAGGAGCAGCAAAAATTTCGGACTAAAACGGAAATATTACTAATTTCTGACAAAGGCTTTACAATGTAAGTCTATGGGAATTTCAGTTTTCGAATGGTGCAGGCTCTGCTGGTAACCTTACAAAACTAAATCTTGCAATAAAAATGTATATTAGTGTTGTGAGCCAAATGATGTGGCCATATTTCAAGTTTTCAATTTAGAAGTAAGTTAAAAATGACAAAATGCTCAGAAAATTCTGAGTAATGCCTAATCAGTAATTCTGACAACTTAAATTTTCTTCACAATGTATCAGAAATTACTGACTTTAATGGGCTTCACAATGGTAACATTAGGAGAGTCAGAAATTATTGATCAATAAAACCTGTTTGAACTGGTTTGAACTAGTTTGTGCTCAGTTGTCAGAAATAAAAAAGATGTGTTCAGACAAAATTTTAATTTCCTTTGATTCCTTGTACAATTAACTTTTAATAGCATTTGGCAAAATATTCCACTACACAAACCTTTCAAACTATGTAATAATTTTCAAAACAGATGCTCAGATGTCTATGATATTTGTAGATTTTACAAGAAAAAAATTACTGAAAAAATCACCTATTGACTTTAATAGGTCAGAAATTACTGATATTGTCGTTTCAGTCCGAAATTTTTGCTGTTCCTTCAGGGTGATTTACGCATTCACCTTTCCCAACATAGTTTGACTAGCCGTAAGTTTATCGCCACCCAAGCAATTGATCCATCGCATTCGCCAGATCACAGATTCAAACGAGTTCTTTGGGAAATTAGCCTAAAATACCAATGTTGGCATCATTCATCATTGTCAGTGGCATCAATCAGTTCTAGCATTAGATAAATTGAAAGTTCACAACCGTAACATCACACAAGAAATTGATTTTTTGCATACACAGCTGAGTTTGCATGAAAACTAGTCTTCATCAATTTTCGGTATTACATTACCTTTAGTGCCATGCTATTCACAGTGTCTGTCGTAGTAAATATTTCAGACCACCGAAAGGGGTGATCCATATAATTACTTTTGAAGCTTTGCTTCAGACAGTATTGTTTTGATACGTGCGGCAGACTGACATTTCACTTCCACACCAAAACTTGCACATGTAGCACACACCGCATGCATGCAGCTGACAGGAAAAGCTTCAGAAGATTTTGTGCCGTTTACGGTCAACTTGTTTCCTTTGAGCCAATCAGCGAAAGGCCGACATCTAAATCTTTTCATGAACCGAGTGTGAAATCAGTAAGGATAGCCGAGATTATGACATTTTGGTGGCAATGACCAAAGAATTATATGACATACTTTGAATCGTGAGGTTAAGGTTATCACAAATTATTTTGGACCATATTTTGGTGACCATATTGTAATTGCACTTGTCTAATTTCTATTAACACTTAAATTTCAACATTTCATTGATACTATTTATACTTTATCTGCAATTTTCTCAACTAACTCTGATGGTACTTGGCGACGGTGGTCACCGTGGTATGGGTTATGTAACACAAGCATCAGCTGTTCAACTTGTTTCTAAATTATGCAAATTATTTTGGCATTTGACCTTGAGTTGACCAATCAATTTCACAATTTCATAAAGTCAACATCTTCTTTTGAAAGTCATTAAATTTATAGGGTTTGATTGGCCACCTCAAGGTCATAAGGTCAAATGATTTGCATGTGGAGGGATGCATCTTGAACAGCTGATGAGCCATTACATAACCCATACTGCAGTAACCACCATCGCCAAGTATGATTGATCAAATATACCTAATGTAAATCCATGTAATACACCATGCGATTGATCATGCAGCACATGATGGCACTTTTGTTTTCATCCAATCTTCAGAACACATCATTTATTCATTTTTCCTCGGACCTCAGTTCCCGATATCTATTTATTAATCGCCACCGCTCCTGGTTGACAAATGTTGATACATTCTTTCCTTCATGTTTCAAATCGCTTACTTCATCATATAATTTTTTAATCAATATTAGCTCCGATAGAATTTCATCTAGTCGATCTCTCTTTTCCATGAGAACTGAATAAATCTGGTCATTCTCCTTTACGAGATTGTCAAGAACTCTTCGGATGATGGGACTCAAAGAATCCATTTTGCTTTGTTCCATTTCAGTATTTTAAAAACTGATATGTTTATTAATATTTTGTGGGAGTTCAGTATTAGAAGGATATCCTGTCCTATTTTAAAATTATATGAAACAAGAAAGTCCTCCTGCATGAACGCAAGAAGCATACTGCCTGCTGCGTAGCCAACCTATTCCCGGGGGGGGGAGGTAATCAGTCCCGGGGGGGACCTGAGTACCCCCAGGACCAGACCTGAGTACCCCCCCCGTGGACTTACAAACACGTGTGAAACTATTACCTTCCCCCATCCTTCGGATGCGGGCAGTAATTTTTTAAAATATATTTTAATTTAATATTTCAGATGTCACCACAGGGGATCCACTTAGTCATTTAATGGTCAATTAATCGTCGGTCGGAAGTCACATGACTGAGATGAGCACATTTTGGCACCATATTCATTGGATTATTCGGACGTCTTTTTGATTTTAAGATACCGGTAGATATTGCTAAATTATGGAGACTTTAACCAAAAAACAAAGTTCAGAATTCATAATAGACAAGGAGTATAAACAAACAGTGGTCAAATTCCATGACACAGAGGCTGTCACCAATGACGACGAAATGATGGCAGGACGCGGTTACATGATTCTGAAGGCAGGTCCTTTCAGTTGATTTTTTAATGTCTGTTACATAATTTGAGACAGCCTCGTGGGTAATAAGTCACAAGTGATGTCCTTTGAATCATTTCTTCAAAGTTTCATACAAAAAGTGAAAATTTCGAAACATGTGCTCGTAAGGTAGACCTCTATACTAAGTCAAGTACTGCACCAAGTTGTGTAAACGAAGCATTACCTACCCTGGATAGTACTAAGTTGAATAATTGTCTATCGAATGAATTTCGATAAGACTAAGTGGTCCTGCTCATGTAATAGTGACCAAAACTGTACACAAAACTCTGCCAGGGGGTGGAAGGGGTCAAGGGGTGGTGGGGGTCCTAGTGGTGGCAGGGTCAAGGGGGTGGGGGGTCTAATGGATGTTTGATGTGAAAGTGACCCTCTGTTTAAAAATTAATGGTATGAAATCAAAGATGAAAATATATAGTTTGTAATACCTGAATCTATTTTGATGTGTGTATTGAATTAATTTAATAATTTCCAACAAAAAGTAAAAATTCTAAAAATGCTGAACTCTCTTGTGGAGGTTTTTTCCATGCTGGTTATGACGTCATTATTACACACATGTTAGTCATTCGATAGACCTGGTTGCCAAGACTTTGGCTGCTTCATTATTATCATTTATGCATACCACACCAATTATGTTTACAAATACTAAGTTTGAGTTTTATCTTACAGTGCAACAAGAAAAATACTATTGAAAAGGGTAAGAAGAGGAAGCGTACTAATTTGAGTACTCCTATTGTAAAACCAAAACGGAAACGACTACACAGGTCCAAGAGAATTGTGTCTATGCCGCTGCCTTATACTCTTGTCACACGTGGTCAAAGGGCAACGAAGAACTCAAAGAAAGCTGCCTCATCGGCATCCAAGATTTCACTTGACAACCTCATAAAGAACAATAGAAAACGACATGCTGCACCCAAGAAATTGACAGAAGAGTACCCCATTGCCCCACATTTATCAGCACCGTCTGACATTGAACCATCTGAAAGTGACAACGAGAGTGAGTATGAATCTCCAACAGAAGACAAAAAGAGGACAGAGGAAATTGACACTGGTGCAGGGGTTGCAATCAAAAAACATGGATTAGTTAAACATGAACGTAAAGTGAAACTAATCATCTGTCCTATGTGTCAAGAAGTGATCTACACTCAGAAAAGGATGAATCAGCATATGAGGGAGGAACACCCCTCATTACAGTTTCAGTGTAGTATATGTGAAGATATGTGCAAAATGTACAATGCTGCTTATAGACATACGGCAACACATTTCAAGTTGCCTTACAAATGTGATCAATGTGAACACAGATCACAGTACCCTGGTGGCTTAAAATCACATATGAGAACGCATTCCAAGGAAGAACTGGTTCCATGTACATCCAGAGGCTGCCGTAAGTTATTTACCAGCAAGAAATCAATGTGGGAGCATTTGCAAAGTCACCCACCTGATACATGGAACTGCAAACAGTGCAACAAATCGTTTGATACTTACAGCAACATTCGCCAACACAACAGAGGATTGCATGGTATAGGTTGGAGGGCGCTTTGTGGAAAACTGTGTCAGTGGCCATACATTTGTGCTAAACATCAAAAAGAATGCCCAAAATACACAGGGGTCAAGAAAGAGAGAGAACAAACCTGACAATCCTCGGAAGTTTACGGAATTTGGCTAAACTGAAAAATGTTGCTGCAGACGATGCAAAGAGTGGACAGTGAAACGGATTTATTGTGTGTCAAGTGCGTATCAATCTGTGATATGGATCTTTGCTGTTTATACTAAGATATAAGTTTCTTTTTATTGCTTTGAAGGCCAAATTGCAATGGCTATAATTTGTTTCTTATTTTTTGTCAGAGCATAACTGGTTTGGTTCAACAGTAAAGAATACATTTGTATAGACAAGAGCATTTTGTGCTGAAAGTATTTAGTTAGAGAATTTATCAGGGTGAATGTTTCAGCTTTTTTTGTTTCTTATATCCAGAAATTTACTTTTGAATACAAGCTATTTTTATTGAGAACATGGTTGGTCAGAGCATTAGGTGTCGGGTTCAACGGTAAGGAATACATTTGATTTTTTATGCCGAAAGTAATTGGTAAGAGAATTTTTCAGGTTGAAGGTTTTTATTTTTACTTTACTTGGTATAATACTAAGTTCAGCTATATTTCAAATCGCCAACATTTGATTTTTTATACTAAGTACAGTTTGTTTTGTTAAAATAATAAAAGTTTCTACCAAGTTAATTAAGTTAGATCTATGTGTCTTGTTTCCATATCAATACCAAGAAGAAAGGTAATGGATGGGGTTGGGTTGAATAATTGGTGGCTCATTAGAGTCACCTTGGTGGTTGATTGAGGCTTTTTGCCCCAAAATGCCTCTTGCTCTTATGTGAATGTAGGTTTGGTGGTAGTTCTATTTGCAGGTGGTGGGGACACCTAACCACTACATGTTGTAATTGAACTTTTTGTCATCGCAGGCGGTGGGGACACCTAACCACTACATGTTTTAATTGAACTTTTTTGTCATCGCAGGTTGTGGGGACCCTAAAACCTAGTATACTATTACCTTCGCTCCCATCCATCACCCCCAGAACAGTCATGCACATCAAACTAAGGGACTGAAGGGAGCGAGTCACCTGGTGAAACTTTTTTCGCACCCTCAATTACCCTTTGTCATTCTGTGAATGTGGGGGGGTGGGAGGTTGAATCTATGTGAAGGTGGTGGGAATACCTCGACGCTAAATGTTGTAATTAATTTTGGGGCAAAAGGCTGATATCAACCACTAAGGTGACTTTATCTGGCCACCAACAAACAGAAAGTATCGTCTAATGAGTAGCATGGTGTATTATCCACCACCCCTATACCTCCACCACCCTCTAGACCCCCAACCCCTTGACCCCCACTGCCCCCAACCACCCACCCC
>JBCAUG010293417.1:0-17710 GCA_038406175.1 Haplosyllis leylae | reverse complement strand
CACCTGTGGCATAGCAAATAAAACCCTCATCCTACCTGGGGGTACCCCTTGGTCCTTTCTGGGGGAGGGACTACCCTCGTCCTGTCGGGGGTGCCCTCCCACAGGACCGGTGGCACCCCCATGTGGGCAGACAAACTAACTGAATACGTTACCTTCCCGCACACTACGTATGCGGACTGTAAAACAGAATTAGATTTACATGTGAAAAGGAAGCAGGACTGTGATGTGTTATCTCTCAGTGTGGCAATTTTACATATATCTACGAACTTGTCATCTTTGATTTGATTTGAAGAATTGCTTTTAAATGATGCAGGATTTAAGGTTCCTTCATAAACTACACTCTTATTTCTCAGGTGACAAAGGGGATGCTGGTTCTTCTGGATTCAATGGACGAGATGGAAATCCAGGTCAGTATCATATTCTTGAGGTATAGTCGTGTTGAGAAAATTCAAATTCATATTCAAAACCAAAGAGACTGTGTGCTTAGCATTGTACTAAAATTAATACATTGTGAAATAAATTGATATTTTTATTTTGGTTCTTGGACAATGAAGATATCATACCTTTGAAGGACTATCAATGCTAGTTTCATTCGTAAGTGGCTGAGTTGACATAAATTTCATAAGAGAACTTGCATATATATATTTGCTATGTTTCAAACGATTTTCGTAAAAGTAATTGTTGTTGGTAAGTGCTTCCAGAAAAGAATTCTAAAACGGTTATTTTCGCAGAATTCCAGACGAGGAAACTTCCAATTATCGCCATGTCATTCACACCATTGACAATGCTCAATTACACCTTGTGGGGTGAAATAATTGTCGCAAAGTATAGTTAATCTTTGAAGCAATTACTCTAGCTTTACAGTTCTGCCACACCTAGGATCAACTTGCTCAGAGGAACTAAATTAGATATCGCTGCTTGCTTTGGTAACATTAATCTCTCTCCTAATTACGAAGATAAAAGGGGTAAAAACACGAAAATAAACATAAACATTTCGCATCACGAACCGATACTCTTGATTTGTTCAGCTTCAAAAGTGTTGTTCATCTGCTTGATAGTGTATAAAATGTGACGGATAGGTTGTAAAAAACTGCAATGAAGCAAAACCTCTGTTTTCTGTGTATATTCATAACGGCCGGAGAGTTGTCGTACAATGGCCACTCAAACCACTTCGTCCAGATTACCACCACTCGATGAGTACTTTCACAGCGGATCATTTTCATCGCATCCGTCAGTTCAAACAATTAGTAATCCATAAATGTAAATAACGTACAGCGATTTCCACTTAACGGACTGAAATATGAGCCAAACGTACGGCAGTTTTTAACATGTGGGCCCGCTTTCGTCCATCGGTGGTCCGTGTTACGGCCAAAGGGCTGACTGCGGTGAATATAACTGTGAATGCGATCATCCTGAATTCATTCAGAGTACTCTAGCATAACTCGATGGTAAATAGGACCCATCCTGGACTGGTAATTAAAGCAGTATGAAAATCGGAAAGGAGAGAGAGAGTAGTTATAAATCATTAAATATGCCAACCAAAACATGATGATAAGAATTATTTTTGAAATTTAATTATCTGGTGTGATCCGATGTTGGTAACAAAATGATAAAGAAATTCGGTGGATGTCTTGTGCTGAGTCTGTGTAGTTTATTTAGGGATTTCCAATTGCATGACAATGAACTATGTCGGTTTCAGGGTCGTTATTCAGAAGTGACCTAATTACAGGTGGTGCCAAAGGCCCAAAGGGGGCGAAGGGAGACAAGGGAACTAGAGGCCTCGTAGGCTTTCCTGGTTACCCCGGCGAACCAGGTTTTCATAAAAATAAATATTATAGTATTTTATACATTCCAGAAAATATATCCACTATGCTTTCATATTGATTTTACTGTCCAAATTGCTTATTCATGTTTATTATTGTCTTCTTACCTGTTACAAGTTTTGAGTTTTTTTTGAAATGAGGGAAGTTTTTTTAATCATACATAATGCACCCTTTTCTGGCTTGTAGAATCTATCAACCTGTGACCTATCAAAACACCAGATTTTTCGACTCCATATGTTATGTCAAGGAAGTTATCACCAAATGTGTTGGTTCTGTAGAACTATGGTCTTGGTACAGCAGCACTCATCTTTTGCATTTTAGGAAACTTCAAAACTTTTTTGTTGAATCGATCATACTTCTCTGATGTTTATAACAACGGGGGTTTTCAAAGATATAAGATTGTCATGTAACTGTACAAATCCTGACTATTTAAAGCAAAACTCACAAAAAATGCTCTACAATGAAATAATGCAAAAGTGTTTAATATTCTTTTACCGGTGAAACTTTCAGCATCAGGTAAACCAAAAAGATTCTTGCAACAACTGGAAGAGGACTTCTTTCAATTTTGCAAATTTTAATATGACATATATTTTTTTTGAAATTTTAATAATAGTTTTCTTCTTTGTTGTAAATATATGGTTCATATTAAAATACACTCTCACATCAATTTTGAAGTCACACCCTATATAAAACAGAAACAGTGAAAAAGCACATATTAAGTGTCAGAATTTTGTGGATTAAATTTTTGTTCTTTTTTTTCGATGTATTTAAATTTGTAGCATTTTGTTGTCCATCACTTATTTTTTCACATCATTACTGGTCTTATCTGAGCTGCAAAGACCATTACCTTGGTTACTTACGAAATTTATCTTTCTAAATGCAATGCAGTAACACAAGACCTTAGTTCTATCAAAAATCTTGTTTTACCGTTTAGATTAGTTCATCTCCAAGGGCAATGCTGCTCAATTATACTTGTTACTGACCAGCATTTATGTTGTGTAACTTTCGTATCTATTTCAAAGTTATAGTTATGGCTACTCTATTTGTTGTAATGTAAAATTCGTTAGTAAAACTAGTCAATGTACCTTTTATCTGTCCGATTTTGTTCAGTGATAGGATTTCAATACATGCATTTTGGTAGATCTATTTGAATATTTACAACTTCATCAAGGTCACAACAGCTTTAGATTAAATCAATGTATATATTTTCTTTAATTACATATTGCCAATTGACGTAAGTAAACACAACATCGTTGCTGTTATTATTATTCTCAAGTACATATGTTCAATTACTCCAGATATTTTGGTTGGAAGTTATCTATTATTGTCACTTTCATAGGCGGTGCTGGTCCCGTGGGTCCGCCTGGTCCACCCGGACCACCTGGGTTAAATGGACTTCCAGGGTTGCCTGGTAAGTTCAAAAGTATTATTCTGCAAATTCAGGTAACCTTGAAACTGTTTTGAAATACCTGTAGTAATACTCAAATCCTATTTTGAAATATTTGAAGAACTTCAGTTTTCACTTTTTTTTGTAGGGGAATCAGGATTCAATGGTACAGCAGGGCCACCGGGCCGTCGTGGTAAGAGAGGGCACCCTGGGGTGGCTGGACCCAAGGGTGAAGCTGGAGAACCTGGACCAAAGGGTGATAAAGGTGATCTTGGACAAGGATTCAACCCAATAAATTGCTCATGTACGTTTTCTTTCATCATAATACTATGTTTATAAAATATTGTGTAAATGATAAAAAGTCAGTCACTAACAAGACTGCTTAGAGCTTGTATCCATGGTAAAGCATAGGTTCAATTGTAGGTATCTAACACGAACGTGCGTTCATTCATTCTTCCGTCTTTACATCTTTGTATATATTCCTCAGAATAACATTAAATTTATTCATATTGACAAAATGAATAAATTGTAATGTTGTATGAATAGATGTAATATTTTTATTGGGATTCCTCACGAGTGTGACAATATTCTATTGTTAAATCGCATATTATTTCATATAATGTTCTAATTGACGCGATTGTGTGCTATTGTCTGCGTGTCTGCTCACGGTATTTAGGTGATAAAGGTGAAAAGGGAGATATTGGACCGAAAGGCAACCGAGGCCTCATAGGCTTCATAGGCTATAAGGGAGAACCAGGTCTGCCTACTAACACACTAACATGCATGATCACACTGCTTGGCTTGTAGTGATTGAATGCAATCTGAAGATCTATCGTGAAACTTTTTTTTTTCATTTGTGGAAATATTAGCGAAATACAACAGACAAACATTACTATCAAATCTGTCTGTCACGTGTTGCACAGATCTTAACATGAAACTTGTGCGAAAAAGAAAAACACTCGTTTGTATTTACGTGGGCGAGTATTTTGTCTTTTGTATTTCTGTAAATATGGATCGGTAGATAATACATCTTAACGAATAGCATGCTGATTTCTAAGTACAACTTATTAAATATTTTATGAGTACAATAATGTATGTTTCTCAATGATCCGTGTTATTATTAAAATAATTCTATGACCCAAACTATTCTGCCGTTGCCTTAATTTTAGTATTAAGGTATATTTTAGTTGAAATTACTGACATGCCTTGGTAGACACCACAAATAGAAATTACTGTAGAGAAGAATCATTACACTGAATAACTCTTGTATCAGAATGAGATGCATGGAATTGAAATGCAGTGATAGCGATTTAGCTCTGTAGTGGTAGTGTGCTATGTAAAGTGAGTCATATTAGAAATGTAGCAGGTATACTAACTGAACATCAAACGATGTGTAATGATCTAATGAATAGAATTAACATATCCTAGAGGTGTGTGCAGAGTGTAATATCCCAAAGAATTTAATACATTTATGAAATAGAGAATTAGATAGGAATATACAATAAATGCATTGCTTTAGTTTGGAACTTCATTAGACCTTTTCTTGAGCATCTTCCACCCAATTTATTAGATTAATAAAAACAACAGTTGATAGTTTATTTATTTAACATTACTTTAAGTTCTATATTTCATTAGTAAAATGCTGAAAACAGACATAGGTCACATCTTAATCCTGAATAAGGTTATTCATTGTACCGTTGAAATTGTAGGTAATCCTGGACCACCTGGTCCCCCTGGTAAGTATGTCACGAGACGTATTTTGCTAAAATTATTTTTTCATGAATTCACTCGAGTTCGTCACAAACATACAAAATTGGCAATGGCCACAATATTTGCATCAGAGGCTTCATCACATAAAAACAAAAAATCCAGCAGCACCAGTGAGTATTGAACCTGGGACCTCAGCCATTCAGGTCTAATGCTCTCCTCTCTGAGCTCTCAAGGGATGTGCTGTTTGTGATATCCTTAAATTATCCGTACACAACTTCAATCTTGGACTTAGATCATTTAACTAGAACCAACAAAGCACGACTATATAAAGATCTTAGATCTCCCAAGTAACACACGCCTCAATGGCTCAGAGAGTAAGGCCTCCAAATGGCTGAGGTCCCAGGTTCGATGCTCACTGGGGTAACTTTTCTTGCTGGATATTATGTTTTCATGTAGTAAAGCCTGTGATGTATTGCCATTATTGCCAATTTTGGTTATTTTGTGAAAAATTTCACTGCTTATTTGGACTGGCAAATTTGTGTTCAGAAGCTGATGTTATTTTGATCATCCGACAAGCCACAAATATCAAATTAATTTCCAAAGTGAATAGACGCACTTTTCTGGTAAAGGAGTTCATCTATTTTCATAAAAGATCATGGTAAATCAAGCATTAGTCTTTATTTATTTTAAAGATATATATCTTACATTGTATAATATGAAACGTAGTTGTGTATAGAAAATTAATACCTTTCCGGAAAACTTAGTTTAACAACACATCTTATTTGCTGATTAAAAGGATGCATTTTAGTAACATTTTATGCGATATTCTTCTTTTCAGGCCCAATGCTAGAAGGATTGCCTGGACCACCAGGACCACCTGGGATGCAGGGTCCGAGAGGTCCAAAGGGACAGAAAGGAGAGGCGGGAAGTAAGTGCAGCAATAACGTTAATGATACAAGCCTTCTGTCGTAAAATAAATTTCAGAATAATGTAAAAACTAAATGACAAAATACAAAAATCATAACTCTTAAAATGTAACTACTGAATACGAGTTTGATTATGTCGTATAAGACTATACTAATCGTCTGTCTCAAGTTTCAAAAAATAGTGGAACACCTGTTCATTATTTTGTTTCTGTCTTTTAGATCTTTTGTTGTCTTTACCGGCCAAACTTGTAGAGTCTAACTATACACTGAAATGTAATTCTCGTCTTTGTTTCATTCATTCAGTTACTTTGTTCTCCGTATGGCATTTTGTCATGTTTTTGCTGTTCATGAGTTGAAAAAATACACCAATTGTTTCAACACAAGGCGTGTGATTTGTGTTTAACTGCTAACGTTTCGCCACTATCCCGACACAAAATGCGCACATTTTTGCCCATTTAGCTCTCTGACCGTTTTGCTTTTTTTCATAGCTTTTATGAATCTTTCTATTTTTTATCATAGAGTACGGGTTCAAATGTGTAGGATGTAAGTCTACCAGGAAAATACTTTTAAGCTTTGGGGATAAGGATATTGATAAGCTACAAGGAGTATCATAGACTTGAAAATTTTGTTTTGTCAGTTATTTCCGTAAAAGTTTCAATTACTGGTACATTAGCTCTTTCTCAAGCCATAACAAGGGTTTTTCCGCGAAGAGAGATTTTGTCAGATTCTGCCAGACGTGATTCTGGCTGACGTGAATACTTCTTGTCCAAAGCTCAAATATTGCAACTAGAACCAATTGACATGATCCCCTTGTAATACATAGATCTATTTTTCTAACTGAACATGTGCTCTCAAAAAACAAGGAGAGTGATATCTCAAACTGTACCCCGATCTCAAGCCCAATAGCTCAGTCGGTTAGAGCGTGCACTGCCTGAAAAAGTATATGGGTAAGGGCTCTAGTGCAATACTCGCCATCAAGAGGACATCAGTGTCATATTCCACCGAAGCTGAATCAAGAATTTCATTGTGTAAAGGAAAGGAAGCAAAGCAAGTGAGGATATCCACTCTCGCTTTGAAACCGAGAGGTGACGTAACTAGGAGTCCAAAGCAGAGATATCGGAACCCCATGAAAAGGACTAAATTTTTTTTGAACAGACGAAAAAGGTAAAGAGAGAATGTCCTATTTTGATCTGGCAGAATCAAGTAGAATCTCTGAGCACGAAAAACTCAACTATTTGAGTCAAGTGGCAAATCCGAATGTAAATACGAGGCATGGTGTTTCTTACTAACCGCATGTTGACAATTTGCCGTTTTCTCTTTTTTCACCCATGTAGGTAATTTCGTGACAGGTTCTGGACGTAGAATTGAGACAACGTCAACGTCAACCACGGAAGGTAAAAATAACACCAAAAAGACGGATCAATTGTACAGAAGTGTTCCCTCTTTTTCAAGCTTGAATTGGACATTTTAGACCCGCCTTCAACAATAGAACTGTACCCTTTATGCATTTACAATGCCAACAACACTTTTTGACAATTAGATTTGCACAGCTTTCTTTTAGCAAAGAAATTTTGCAACAAAGAGTAATTCTAAAGAAAAGATTTTCTTCTTCGTTCTTACTCTGTGCCTTAAAATTTGACTTTCATTTGCAATGAAATATTGATGTACAACAAGAATTTTTTTTGCATCAAATACCCGTTCTATTCCTCCTCAAATGCAGAGTTTAAAAAACTAAGTTGCTTATACTCCTTTTCAAACATAGTGAAAGTATCCATAACTGCTTTTTTATAAAGTGAACATCTACACTTTAATTCTTTACCCACTAATCAAGTGTGTCACTAACATGCGTAAATGACATCTGTTGTTTGAGTACCTTTACTAACATACTTGTTTAATGTTAATATCATTTGTGCTCCTTGTATGTTTTACTAAGCATCTTGATTTCTTCCTGTGTAAATCTAAAGCCAGTAAGACCTTTTGTAGGAAAACGTAAGCGTCGACAACATAAACATTATAAAGGTGTGTATCGTAAAGTATCCATGAATAGATGTGAACCCTACTCTTCTGCAGTAGTGTACAAATATAAATTTGGTTTCATATTATCATATTCTGTTTATTTTGACATGTGCATACGTCTGTATTACCAATTACAAAGTCTTTAGATAAACTAATTTCATATTTAACATCTAGACCAATATAAAATACTTTTTTGATCCCGTCTTTTAATGTTTTTTACAACATTTGATCCCAGTATGTTTGATCAAAATAAATATGATTTTGGTATTCAAGAATTTAACACAGCATAATTCTTTTGCGATTCTGTACAACAGAACCGACAACAACACTGACAACGACGCCGGAACCAACAGTGGAACCCAGGCAAGAAGGTAACTCTTGTACCTACGTTCTACTCTCGTGCTGGACTGTTTTTATTGGAGTGTGATACTCTTCAGTAGATCTAGCTTAAATATAGACTAAATTCATTCTTTCAATATACATTAAAATGCATTGCAAATATGACAGGAACAATTATCACTCAGATCAGGAGGACTCATGATGTCAGACAAGCTGGCAGTTTGGCATACTAGGTCCTTTTAAGCATCATATTGCAGTAATTTGCGAATAAAACAAGAAAAATTGAATAATAATGCTTAAATTAAACAATGAAGGCCTTTGCAATAAACTTCAAGTGCATTTCAGTGCAAGCCCTAATTTACAATTAAATGTTGCTTTGTCGAGACATAACTCCTTCACAGTGCAGTGATGGATTCAGAGTTTCCCATATGAAACGGCGTCAACACATTTCAGAGATCCCTATTCTTTGTCATGATTTGTGAAAAGTTGAAAGACATTAAACACCATCTTCGGGGATGGGGCGCCGGTAGCGAAGTGGCGAAATATCCTATTGTCTAAATTTAATGGCTGGTATCCTATTATCAGTGATGATGTCTTTTTCAACGAAAGATTGCAGAATTAGGATGGTTGGTAAGCCGCTGTTCCAGCGTTACACTGGCACATACTGGGGCGCCTGGATGAAAGACGCGAAACCCCCGGACAGCTCATGGTCTTCCAGATATTGGTTCACGAGACACTTCACCGGGACACACCTCTACGAATACAAAAACCTTCAGGCAATACAATTTAATATTTAATAGAGTATTTATGCTACTTTTTGAAGAGATCCTTGGTCTAATTACTATGGAAGAATTTGGCCAGTGTACAGTGTGAAATTAAACTGGTCTTGAGTTTTGCTTGGGGGGCTGGGTGGCTCATGGTAAATCGTCATGTTCGACTCTTGAAAAGTTGACCTTCCTTAAAAATTCTTTGTCCCTACTGATTTCGATGAACACTGTTTAGTGAACATTTTTGTGGAAGTGTATTGCACGTGTCCAGAGTAATATTTCATGTTCAAAATAATTTCTAACGTACTTGATACACATATTCTTTTGCAACTAGTTTTAAACCAATTAAATTTCTATTTCTATTCATGCAGGATTTTAGACAGGATCGAATAAGTAAGACATACGAATTGAAGGAATCTTACTTTGGAACTGGTCATGCTATTTATCAAGGCGGCTTTTACTATCACAGAACAGGCTACAATGAAATCGCACGCTTTGACTTGGAAAAACAAGCTATCGTAGCGAAGACAAGTCTACCTCACGCTGCCTACCAGACCAAGAATAACTATGTCTATAAGACTGAGTACAACTATTTTGATCTAGCCGTAGATGAGAATGGCCTGTGGGTCATTTACGGCGATGATAATTCCCCAAATAATTTATTAGTGTCGAAGATAAACCCAGCTGATTTATCCATAGAGAAAACCTGGAATCTTACTGTTGATCATCAAAATTATGGCAACGGCTTCATATCTTGTGGAATACTTTATTTGGTGAAGGACACACACACCAAAAACACTGTCATAGACTATGCGTATGACTTATACGAAAAGAAGAGCGTAGACATGAATCGTCTAAGGTTCACCAACCCATTCCAGATGAATAATATGTTGTCGTATTACCCAGCTGAAAAGAAGATATTTGGTTGGGACAGGGGAAATCAGTTAACATACCCTTTACTCATGAATGACCTTTAGAAGAAACTGAAATTTAACAGTATATCTAGTCCATGATATAGATACTAGTGTTACTTTCACAGTGAGTTGTACATAGACGTTCGTTAGTATGAATGTTGTCTGATTACTCCAGTGGTGTTACAAATTTATGTTTCCCCGTTAAGTCCATCCATGACAGATTACGCTGGTATATAATGTGTACTCGGAAGCAAGTAAATTGAGTATGTTGCGTGAAATATTGTATTCGTGTGGCTTTTTAGTGTTAGAGGACATTGAATCTTGAGAGTCATTTTACATCATATCACCGTGTAAATTTCATGAAATATTAATTTGTAGTTTTGTGATCGTGTTTTACTTTGAGCAATAGCCGACTAGAAAAATCTTCTAGCAGGACTTTTGCATTAAACTTTACAGCTGTAGTGTCAACAGTTATAAAATGTGCGAGCTAAAACATCCCACTCTTCATAAGATATTGTAAATACGCCATTTGCTTAAATGTGACCTCATTTTTTATTTTTTTGTCTTGACCAACCCTTTCGCGTCACAGATTTAACTACTTTTGAGATTGTAAATGCTGATTGGTCATTACAATAAACTGAGGTAAGGTTTTCTGGATCTTGTACACAAGTACACAATAAAATACTTTTATTTCGTTATGTTTTATTGTTGCTATTGTTTGTATCCAAGATCATTGTTGATCTCCCGTTATATTAATGTTCATCACACCTATTTATTTTCACATACAAGTTTTAAAGACGACACACAGGTGGTAATATATTGGCACCAAAGGTTTAACTGCAGGAAAATAAGTAGCAAAAGCTAACTCCCCCACCCAGTTTGTCCGTGATCGATTTTGTTTCCCTTTGGCTTACTGACTATGTTTTCAGTTTTCCACAAGCATTGAAAAACTGCGTACATACCAGGCGCGCACCCAACACGCCAAAAAAATTCAGATGTGTATGCGGATTACATTGTCTCTTGAAAAAATAGTTATTCTGAACAAGCAAAAGGGACCAAATGGTAAAAGTAATTTCAGGTTTCAGAACAAAGAAGTATCCTCCTCGAACACAGATAATTGGAAAGTAACTGAGTCGGTTACATGAAAAAATCTTTTTTTGACTTTGCTTTCTTCTCCGTAAGCTTATATTTTAATACACCTTGAGTAAAGACTGGAAAATACGTGTGATTTTGAGGAGATTAGAAAATACGTTTAGCCTTTTATAATCGGTATATCTGGGAATGTCTGCCTCTTGTATTCAAAAATTTGCCAACAGGAGTAAACAATCACCAAATGATTTTGTCATTTTTGTTTACTTCCTGTTGGGAAATCTGTGAATATCAGAGGCATCCCCAGATATAATAAAACTTAAACTGACACACAAACACCTAATGATAAATCTGACAAGTGTACCAACCGATTCTCATTGAGTATTAAAAATTAATGATCATCTCAGCTTAACATAATACGTGCAGGAGTTATTTGCTTTTAATGCATAATACCTGCATTACAAAATGCATTGATCTTACATAGTTCTGCATAAAATAATTATCTGCTCCTTTCAAAAATACCTTGATCAATCGATTTCATAATAGTGTGCTGGGTTAACATAAAATACTATGATTTTTGGCACTATTAATTTCTATTAATAGTGGCACAAATAAATGAACATTAGTAGAGACCCTAGGTTCTTCATGAATAATTTGAAATTCTCAGGTGGCAAAAATGGATGGCGTTTATTTTCACAGATTAATTTGGATATTCGCCCTAGTACTGTTTTACTGTGAAAGTAGGTATAAAATTGTTGTATTACTGAGAAGATATTTGAGTTTTTCACGATAGGCGTTTCTGTCAGATTATCTAACAGATCTTTACACAGGGAAGAGCAAAAAAAAACTTCGTCAAAAAGTGCCCCCAGTGGGGTTTAAACCCCCCCCCCTGGCCATGGGATAATCTGACAGAAGCGCCAATCGTGAAAAACTCAATTAGCTAAATAGAGATAAAGTTGCAGATTCCAGAGATTCATTTCAACACACGATTTAAGAGTAAATGATTCTCGCAGCAGTAGATCCAGTTATATTTGATTGCTCCTTCTCAAACATTATCTTGACTCTAAGAATTAATATAATTAGTGTTGCATTGTTCCTTCTCAAACATTATCTTGACTTTAAGAATAAATATAATTAGTGTTGCATTTGGTAAATTGTTATTATCTGCGTGTGCGATAGCTAATGTTTTCAGCCCCCTCTCTCTTACCATTTTGGCACAATGATGCATTGATCACCGGGGGACAGGGCTAATATTTCGGTGGGGGGGGGGGGATGGGCTGATGGTGATGGAATCCGAACTTGGAGAAGGACCAAGAGAGATTTCGAGGGGAGTCTTTCCTGGTGATGGTCCTTCACGGATACTATTGGAGGGTTCTGTCCCATTGCATAGGGATAACTTCAAAGCATAATCAACAGAATCACAGACACGACTGAAAACATTACCATGTCATTGATTATTCTCTCCAATAGGTAACTTGGTGAGTGGCCAACTACGTCAGTTGTATTACAAGAAACTGGAATCGTCAGATGAACCAACTGCCGTATTTGGAACAGTGGAATCAGTAACAAACTGCACGAAAGACATGTGTTCGTGCAGATCGAAGTGTGGAAAGTTTGCTGCAACTCCCATCTTCACTTTGTCGGTAAAAGGCCATGGGCACATTTTTAAACAATTCCAGACTCATATTTTAGTTGGAATTTTGATATAATTCATTACTAACATTGATGGTGTTTCAATCATTTCCACGGACAGTATAACGTTCACAACAATACGTGAGACGACAAAGCTCATGTCCTAGTTGTCAATTTACGTTTTCCGATCATTCTGGTAATGTTACCTGTTTTGTCAAATGTTCTTCAATGAATTTCTCTTCTGTTTTTAGGAGTTTCAAAATGGAATTATGCAGTGTAGTACTGCTAAACATTGGTTTAATGATTCTTCCTCCCTGCCGCCATGGTTTGGTGCACGGTTACAACCTTCGTTGACACTTTACACAACTTTATTGCCATCAAGTGGTATTTTTGTCTCTTGATTAAAATTAATTTTAACATCTCTTTTGTACCATGGATGAAGAAGTAGACATTTAATGCCACCCACTTAGTTAGTAGACAGTTGAGTTTTTTCTTATTTGGAATTTTAAAAAATTACAACAAAACTATGAATAATTAAAAAAAAACGAAATAAAAATTCCTATGCGATTTGAACTCACAACCTATTGATCGTGGATCAACAGCAACAACTAATAAATATAACATAATTCACACAGTTTGTTCTTATTCCTGATTTTTCAGTTGGATGTGCACGTCAGCCTTTTGGACCACCTGGATCAAATTGGGTGGATTTCTCCACTTATGAAGACAACGGTCCCATCACACAAATAGATGTTGCTACTTATGGAATACACACAGTTGGGTAAAGCCAGCAATCAATAGAGATTTTCCTAAATGGTTTCGTGGATTTCATTAAATGCAGTGACAAAAAATTGCAATCTACAAGAGGATTCAAAGTTGAATCTTCCTGGGTGCACGGTCGCCTAACCTGTGCAAGCGCTCTCCTACACACTCGAGGTTCAGGTTCAGGCTCATCACAGCCAATCATAGTTCAGGCCACTTTGGTACTTAAGACCCTGCACAGTACAGTATGCTAGCTTAGATACTGTTGAGTCTTAATTGGTGATATAATCTACAAGAGCTTGGATGATGTGAACTATGTGAGTTTAAATGCTGTACATGTTCCATGAATAAATAGTTCAACTGTACATTAACTCTTGCTTATGAACGGCATAAGATCTATTGAGATTACTGGCTGATTACCGAAGCCTTACACACCCTGAGCAGCTCTGAGAACCCGTCCCATTGTGCGGCTAATAGACCTCCCATGTGTGGCAGACTAGAAAGCTACCACAGTACCAGCAAGACACAGGTTGCAAGCAGGATCTTTAAATTGTTCCCAATTCGTGCTTCAGTAATCTATCAGATCCTCAGAATTTACCCAATTCACAGACTTAAATGGAAGTTCTGTTCCTTTTAGGAAAACTCTGTAAGGTTTCGCGTGTACCACTTCCATGTACCATGTACAGCAGCCAATAGATCCGGACACCCTTGAAAACATTTTTAGTGAAAAGAAAGGAGGTCAGACCCACAACAAAAGCAAGACAAAGGAGGCAATTTGATGAACATATCATCACTACCATTACTCTGACATACCGTTTCTAGTTTATTTGTATTGTGAACAGAGGGTGAATGTCGAAAGGAGTTACATGGATTAAATATAAAATTCCCTTTGAGATGTTGTGAAAAATGTACAAATAAATCCACATTATTTATAATTTATTTCAGATTACGATTTTACTTTGGTTCTATTGCAACTGATTTAAAAGGGTACGCGTCACCTCAGGAAATTCATAATTTTGTACTGGACACAGGAGAATATGTCAACAAAGTACAACTGTATCACGGCACGTCATTGGTCAGCACAATCGATTTTGGGATTTTTGACATGATTGTGGGAATAAGATTACATACCAACAAAGGTATTTCAACTTTCATAAGAAGTACTATTGAATATTTTAACGTTTTAAAAGAGCTTGGACCAGTATAAATAAAATTGGAATGTAAGATAGTTTTCACCAAGTCTGATGCAGAAAATCCGTGTAATTATCAGGAGATCATAAAATTTTACATTTTACAACTGTAGTGGGGATACTACTGATATTTCCACATTTGCAAAAGCGCTTGACCCATTTTCCTGTTGGAAAAACTGTGAAGATCACTGGAAAGATTACACAAAAGATCGGCTCTCCCTGTTATGAAAGATAATGTTGCCATATTTTTTGAGACAAATCTATTCTTCATTTATTTATGCTTAAAAATATAATTTCCTATAGACTACTGTTGTAAAAATCAAAAGGGAATTTTATGACGTCCTCATTTTGTTTGAGCAGACATTATTAAATGCCATCAATCTTCAATTTCTCAAGGTAACGTTGGCACTTACGGAGATACAACACAAGCAAGCTTGACAGAAACAACAGCAGAAGGATATCACTTAACGTCAATACAACTCCAACATGGATGGCAACTTCATAAAATGAGTTTGAATTTCCTGACATGTTGAGCAATCATGGAAAGGCAAATTTTGAAATGAGTAAATAAAACCGGTTATTAAACTGATGATAGATTTATTTTTGTTGAAAACGATGAATTTTCACATCAACATTGAAAGTCATCAAACTTGAATTTGAGTTCGTGAAGTGGAATTTCTACTGGCATGTCTCTATTCTTCCATCTGTACATTGTTTCAATGACAGATATGTGAAATAAAACTTCTGCATGTGAAATATTGTGCTGAAATATAGTGAAATTTGCATCTTGTGCCCATTGTGCAGTTTCTTAGATAATCTCTTAATGGGCTTTTTGCACTTAGATGTGGCTGAGACATTGTGCCAAGACGAAAAGCAGCAACTTTATTTCACTATTTGCACATTTACTACCTATATAATTTGCAATATTTCCCATGCAAAAGTAATATCTGACCAATATGACACAATTACAATTCATTTAGTTTAATTAAATAATAATGAAAAATCAGATATATGTAATGTTCCATTTTTCTACTAATTTTAACTAAGAGGTCATCATGCTCTGATCAAAGTTGTTTGAACTTTCTGCACTCACATGTAGCGGGCCAAATGGTTTTTGAACCATCTCACAAGCTTGTGCCCTCACACCCTCTCACCCTTATTGTAAAAACATTTTACAATTAGATGTTATGGGGACAACAAACACAGTTTTTGAACCCTTGCACCCTTGTGCCCTTGGGTCTTTTCACCCTTGTGCCCTTACAATATCCCGAACAGATAATAGTATTGTTAGCACTTGGTCATAAGTAACAACCTCAGCTTCCACAGTAGAATTGCTAGAAGATACAGTATAATCTCTAGCATCTCCTAGACATGATCAGCAAAGACAAGGAGCATCATGTATACTGGGAGGAGAGGCCATAATAAACAATCCAAGTATTAATGCACCTGTGGTAATTCCAGATAGATAAAGAAACATACAGACAAGCATTAAAACTACTATGCAGTCTGGATTCATGCCGAAAAGCACATGCGCAAGGCCCAAAAGTCGTAAGAAGCAACAAGTGGTTGCACATCCGACAAGGCAAGTAATTAGTACTAAAGGGTCACGAAGGTGCCACAAGCTACTCACTACTCACATGCAATTCACAATGGTACTTGAGATACTCATGGGATCTCTCATGTTTGAAGAGTCCATTTGGTGATGAAAACAAATTTGGACAAAAATAACACTTGTACTTAGAATCCTTTTGGTCCATCCTCATATGGTCAATGTAACTGACCTGCATCTTAAATTGTTTGTCACAAAGATGACACTTGTACTGTCTTGATCGATAGATATGTCCTGTTGGTAGAGTAGGTCTTGTTATCCCAACAAAAATAATATCAGAATCCTCCAAATCATTTAGATCTTCTGATTCTCTTGAAGTATTTGCTGTTGTAGTTTGGGTTGCAACATCACTGTTATCATGAGTATGAACTAAGTCCATAGAACAATTAGCAATACTTTCATCCATTTTTTCCTTCTGTCCATCCAAAGAGTGCTGACTGTTTGGATGCATTGGGACTTGATGCCGAAACATACATCAAAAGTATAGTCCAAGGAATGCTTGCATTTGATCCCTTAGCCAAAGCAGTAACATGTGCAGCTTTTAATGCCCAATGTGTCATCATGCTTGCTGACAGCTATTGGACCACAAGATCAAAAAATGAATACCGTGATTGCCACATCAAAATAGCATACTGCAGGGATGGTACATACAAAGAACTGGATACTAACAGATCTGAAGAGACTGATAATTTTGAGGATGATTTACATGGTACTGGCATCTTGACAGAAGACGAAGAAAATCCAGGTGAAAGTGACAATGACTCAGACAGTTCTTCGGCTAGGGGTTTCCCTTTGTCTGAAAAAGAGAAACAATGAGCTTCAATTTCTTAGCATGCTAATCAATTGTTAAAAATTAAAATATTGGCAAGGAACTGTGATTGCAGAACACAGAAGTATGATTACTAGCTTAGAGGTATGATTCGTCGGAGAGATATTCTCGCAACGACTACAACATCATATGGTACAAGAGCACCTGTTGATTAACAACCCAAAGATCCTCAGATCTAATCCTACTGGAATTAAATTTTCTGACGATGGGAATTTTTCATTCAGGTTTTTTCAAAATAAATTTTAGTCCAATTGGACCAATTCATCTGGTGGTTATTTTTGTATCTACGGTTAGGTCACTACAGTATGATAGTGAGGTTACTCATTTATGGACAGGTGTCTATTAATGTCATCCAACTATTCAGACTTACAGCAATATAATTTATGGTGATGTTTAAATTGATAGTCAGGGCTACTTGATAGTTAGTATCAGTGGGTTAGTGAGGTAACTATTAACCCTTCATGTGCCGCAGCAAACTAAAGTCACTTTCACTATTTTGCCCACATCCACCACATGGTGTACATGTTTTCAAACCTCTAACACCAGTGTGACTAAAGTTGCATATGGTTGTACAGACTAGCATTTTGCTCTATCTAGGGACACTATGCATGATCATGTAAACATCATGTAAACATGTAATTTATTTATAGAACATAATATTTTAGGTAGACTTCAACAATGTAGCTTCACTTTGGCCAAAGTGGGTGTGGCACATCA
>JBCAUG010293306.1:0-17714 GCA_038406175.1 Haplosyllis leylae | reverse complement strand
CTTTAAATATTTACCTCCTGTTAAGTGCGAGAATCAGTAGTTTAAACAACCAACATGTCTCTATCAATGTTTCTAAACAAACAACATGTTTTGAAGAGTAGGATACAAAAATTACTATTGACAGTATTTGTGAGGTACACACAGACATCTATCTTTAGCAGTAGGAAGAGTGACTTTTTGATTCTTTTACCTTTTTACCTATCATGAGACAAGACGAAGGTTTTTCTTGTTATTAAAGTTTTAACACTTTAGAGACAACATTGGATATAAAGCCAATGACCCAAGCAGGGAATACTTTTCAAAATTAGGGAAATCTGTTAAATGATAAATGACAGTTCTTAAGTAGTATACTATCCATGTGAAGACTTGTCTGTAGATGTATCCGTTGTTTTATTCAAAGATAGATTATTCTTCAAACAGAACATAAAAAATTACAGATTAAAATTTGGTTTGAAGTTTTATAAGCTGTGTGTTATAATGCTGGATTCATTACATACCATGGTAATATTCAACACCAAACCTTATTGTACCACCTGGAGATGAATACTTACAGATGGAGAAAATACCACTGATGCTCTTACAGCCATATCTAGACAGGAGACATACAGTTTACTTGGATTACTACTACACAATTACCCAGACTTGCTCAGTATCTCTCACAGAGACAGACTAAGCTTAAAGGCATTGTGAGAATCAACAGAGGGTAAGTGCCTCAAGGTATAGCAACAATGAATCTTGACAAAGGTAAAGCAGCAGTTTATAGTTGTGAAAATGTTATGGTGGGAGAAATGTAGAGCTGCCAAAGATAATTCAAAAGGAAAACAAAAGGAAAACAATATGTCTCGTGTCAACTGCATACTCTGCAGGAATGAGAAATACCAACTACAGAAATGTGCATGGCAATGTCATCAAGAATCCTTCATCCAACAATGTTAAAATGGGAGGTGTAGATTGTATGGATCAACAGTTATATTCTATGAACACAAGCTTTATCAGGTGCAAGGAGGGAGGTCAGACTTCTTTGCTTTCACTCATGATATCATTCCAGAGCTGATGATAAATGCTCCATAGTTTAGACAAAATAAAAAGGTACCAAGAGACAACATACTTAGGTTGACAGATAGACACTACTGGGAGTTTAACCTATGAAGGTACACCTTCCAAAACAAAAAGTAGATTTAAGATGTATTGACCTTGTCATGTTAAAAAGAGGTTCACACCAAAAGGAGGTTTGATTTATGTGTTTGGATTGTTCTTTCCAGCCTGGCTTATGTACTGAGAATTATTTCAGAGATTTCCACACCAAACTTGATTGCTCCCAGTAGGTCATCAACATTTTTGGTGAAAATTTTTATTGACATGTTAAATCATGTCGAACATATGTTAGCTCTTCCTAATATAAAATATAGTTGTGGAATATTATTTTTGAGACAAATGTATTCTATATTTATTTGTGCTTCTGTATAAATTTTCTCACAGTCAACCATTGTAAAACATAAAATGTATTTTCTGATCTCCTCAAAATCACATGAATGTTTCCAGGCTGTTTTGGCTTCTCAAATGTAAAATTACAAATAACTAATTGGATAATTAAAAATAAATCACAGAGGAACGTGAAAAATAGGATAAATCAGCATGATTAAGATGGTAAAGTAGAACTTTTATGAGGGCTGTTAATAAGTTCTCAGCTTATAATTGGAGGACTTCAGACATAACTTAATTTTATATTTAGATTTACTGAATACTCAATCTTTTTAAACACCAGATGATTAGTATCCATATTTACAGAATGCAATGAAATGCTAAATATAAATAGCACTTTTAAATGATTAGGTTCCGATGGCTCTGGGTTTTGTATCACGAAATCTTTAGATTTTAGTCAAAATAATAACGTGTATGTCCTTTTGAAATCCCATTCACCATCTTTGATATTTATTCAACTAGAGGTGTTCAAATTGTGACAAAGTGCCTATGAGGCAATATATTCAAATTTTAATATTCTGGAAAAAAGTTGGACTTTTGTAAAATTATTGAACATAAATATTGAAATGTATCTACATATGTCAGATCTTTCTACTGAAAGAAATGATTAGATCTATGTACTTGTAAGTAGTTGCTACAAGTAATGATAATTCCAGACATTAGAAAAACTTCACATACGACCGATGTTAAGACATCAGTCGAAAATTTCCAGTCTACTGAAAATGTTTACAAAAATTCTCTGAAGCTTTTGTTGCCTGGTAACTATTTTGAGACAGATGAAAAATTCCCAATCTTGCCATATGGTAAGTACTAGAAGGTGAAAGACATGAAGGGGAAAGAACTTGTGTGTGTGGGTAAACGACCAATTCCTATAAACTTGACAAAATACTCCTTATTTTGAAGATGTCAGAAAATACTGTACTTGATCTTTTTTAACTTTATTTATAATGAGATTTGACCTACGATTTGATTTTTTAAATGTGGACGTATGACTCTGATAATGCTGAATATTGCAGGTAATCATAAAAAAACATAATTAGAAAAACATGTGTGTATGTGACAAAATCCATCAACGTCACAGTCATCTCAAAACACTTTAGAAACATTAAAATGCAAATTTGATATATTTATTACAACAGTTTATTGGGCAGCATTATCTATTAGATAATTCTAAATTTTTTATTTTCAGAAATTTGAAAACAGAGTTAAGATTTTTTACAGATCGACCACAGATCACAGATCACAGGTCACAGATCGACCATTGTAAGTCAGTACTCTCTGACTTTCTTGAAAAAGGAAGAATTGTCTGAACTTTCTATAACACGATCACACTAAAGACGCTTTTTCTAGTTACGGGACACATGGCAGCATCTCTGTCTGACAATGTCACATGCTTTTGAAACAATTTTATGAAAAAACAGCACAACTTCCGGAGATTAAATGTCTCTTGATAAAGATGTTGGGAGATTTAGTTATATATATCTGTAGTATTTTAACTTCAAACATGTGTTGATGGATAGGCAAGCGTTTATTTTATCGCAATTAACAATAAGCATCTCGTACGTCAGTGTTCGAGATCGATGTTTTGCGCAGTAAGCATACTTGTGCGGAAACAGGGACTATTGGCTCATTTTAATAACTACCGGTATGTACTTCGTGTTTGTAAATCTACTCCGAATAGTTTATCTGGGGGGAGGGGTATTTTCTAATTGCTTTCATAGCTTCATCACGATTCACATTTTCCCATGAAAAGAACTCGCCATCAAGTGGTAACTGGTAGAGATCAATTCAAATCAATTTTCAAAATTGGATGGAACATAAACATGCTTTCCTAGTTATGGGACACGTGATGACTTTGCAAAAATTTTGATCAGGAAAATGACAGCATCTCTGTCAATGTCCTCAAAATGGGTGAATGACTTTCTATTTTCATTCCTTGAGGTCTAAGAAACCGAATTGTTTGTGGTCGAAAGGTAAAAAATTAATAGTAGTAATTAGAAACATACAAGCAATAAATACATTAAAGATCCAAGACTTTGCTTGTCATATATAGTTTAAAAGTACAAAGTGCAGTTTCAAAATTCGAATTAATCAATATCAAAAAAGAAATAAATGCAAAGAATAAGTAGATTACTGATTCTTAAAAAGAAACATTAACGCCCAGAATAATCATTTTTCAATGCTTGGAAATTCGATTTAGAACAGATCAATCAATGCTAAAAACAAACATGACTGCTGGGAAAAAACAGATACATTTATGATTGTTAAAACAAACATTAATGCTAAGAGCAATCATTAATCAATGCTTGAAAATTTGATTTAAAACAATCTAAAAACAAGCAGATTGATCATTGTGAAAAACAAACATTAATGCTAAGAATAATCATTAATGAACAACCCTATGTTTTGACCAAAACTGCACAATTTCATTAACACCTTGAGCCATTCTTAGTGGGATTGCCTCAACACCTTTCACAAAGTGGGGTTAATTTTTGAGATGATCAGAATAAGGGGCAACAACATTGTCTTGATCAATTCTTGATGGATCAGCTTCAAACCATCACTATATGGAGCTAAGTGTCTTACTGTCACAATAATTTGGGTGACACAGCTTTTGATAAATATTCACACTGCAATGACATTAGAAAACTTTCGCTTTAAAAATGTTAGAAATGACTAATTTAGGTTTACAATGACCATCTATATGAACTTCTGTTGCGTATTATTTTCAAATTTTCAGAAATAATCAAATACCAATAATATAATGTACACTATTATTCAACAAGGTACGATGATCTTATTTTGTCACATTTTTGGGGATGGCTAGGATATTGATTGATTTTGCAGGAAGTCAGGAATTAATGACATGGACTTTTCTGGAACCCTGTGTAACAAAATTTACATCTCAGCCATCCCTCAGTATTTCACAAAATCTCAACATCAAGCTGCTATAGCAAAGATTCTTTACCATAATTACCGCCCGCGTACGTAGTGCGACGGGAAGTTATGTTTTCACAAGTGTGTGTCTGTTCGGGGAGGGGGGGCAGGGGGTACCCCAGCCAGAACCAGGACAGGGCACCACCCCTTGGTCAGGGGTTTGAAAACTAGAAAGTAATTTTGACATTGAAAAGGATGTACTGGTGTTTCTGCAGTGTGAATTAGAAACATGATGAATTTTTGCCATTAATCACCAATGTATTAAGATCTTAGGATACATATAACATGTTGCTGCAAAAAAAATCAGCATTTGTGAAAAATGGGTCCCATTTACAACAATCAAAATGGTCCAAGGGCTCTAAAAAGGGCCCCTGGTGTGGATATAAATACTGTCCAATCCGGACGGTATTTATGCAGTATTTATTGTTTTAGTCCATTGATGTGGAGTCTGAAATATAATTTCCAATTTAACGTTCAAAATCATTGATAGTACTTACCGACAAAATACTGGTTGATAAAACATGGCAGGAATAGTAGCAGTAGTGATAGAGAGGGCATCATATTCTCTGTCCGAGACGGCATGCTGAAATCTTTGTGTGCGTGAGGGCCAGGGAAAATTTCCCTGGATGTGTAGTAACGTTTCCCTGATCAAGGAAATCGCCGTCCTATTTCAGGAAAAAACTGCAGGCCGGCGAAGTTTTCGTAACGGTCCTATAAGATTTTAAAAAATCATAATAAATTAAAATGATTTTACGTTAACTGTTGTGGTGGAACTGCGCGTATGAAGGCCTAGTTACAGATGTCTCATGATATGTGAAAAAAACTGCAAATATTAAATAAAAATCTACTATGTCATCTTTTATCTTTAGATCAGGGTAATTGTTTGCGTGTAATTGTGACTTTTACGCACATTCATCGACCAGACCAATGACACCTTATTCTCAACCACCCCTTAGACATGGGTCTTATTCAGATGGTGATGTTGACCAAGGTACCAGACAATTTCCGCGGACCCCATGACCATTTGTAGGATATCAATAAAAAAATGGCACTTGAGTTTTTACATTCTTTCTACTTTAATAGAAATCTATTTGATAATATTTGGTAATCAAAAAGTATTGTTTCATCCGAAACCAGTATACTTTTTGTTGGGTATTTGGCCAATGATTCAATATTCAACTTAAAAGAATTGTTTACCGACCAGTAGGAGCAGTGGTCAGTAAGCAATTGGAAGCAAGTGGAATATTGAATCATTGGGCAAATACCCACCAATAAACTATACTGGTTTCGGATGAAACAATAGGGCTAAGTTTATTTATTTCCAAATATTAGGATTAGTGTGAAGTAGAAATAGTGTAAAAACTCAAGTGCCATTTTCCTATTGATATCCATTGATGGTCATGAGGTCATAGGATTTTCCAGGCACCTTGGTTTGCATCCCCATCTGAAGACCTGTGGTAGTACGAAGGATGGTAATGTTTTCACGGGTGTCACTCATTCTGATCAGGGGGAGGGAGTTCCCTAAGGGCAGGCACCCTGACCTCACCTCCCTCCCCCACCCCACCTAGGGTAGGAGGGGGAAGATGCTTCACCCCTCGTTCTCCAGAAGGACCATGCAGGAAGGACAAGAGGAAGGATCAGTCAAGAAGAAGACCTTGCTCCCCTACACCTGCCTAAGTCTAGAATGATCAATCAGGTTACACGAGGAACGAGGACGGGGGCCTTTGTCGGCATACCTCGTAATGTTTTTATGCGAGGTCTGTCTTGTTGTACAATTTGAATTCTACAGTTGGTATTTCTCACACAAAGTCATACTGTACGTTCTCATGATAAAGCAACCGATCAATATTTGTTCATTGATAAGTGAAAAACAGCAGGAAAAGTCCCTCAATTAACTACAAACAAAAAGCTTTCGAAGCCATGGTCACTAAAATAAAATATTTTTTATACAATCTAGTTAAACTCCAGCGCGGATCTAGGATGTCCCGTGAGATGGAGGGGGGGGGGGAGGGCAAGGAAGGAGACACTGCCCTTATTGACGTCAAGAAACATTTGACTTTTTCTTCAAAGAGTATTTGGCTAAAATATCCAAGGCTGCAAATCTTTCAAATTAAATGATGATATAAGTTTCTGTTTATGATATTTTGTGGATTTTTTCAAAGGGAATGATCTAAAAAGAGGATTCGAAAACATTCACCCATTGACCATAATAGGATGTGAATTTACTGATCTTAACGCCAAAAGTCAGAGAAGTTATTTGACAGGGAATCACTGGAAATGAGAAGTGTGAAATGGGACTACCCACTTTGTTCTTACTGGAAAGTGGTCTTCGAAATAGGTGAAAGAAATTGCGACAATTCTGCCTTTCATGAGGATACCAGAGTTCCGAGCTGTCCTTTACAATGGTGGCCTGTTATCTCTCCTTATAAATATTTAAGCACTTCTGTAACTCATTGTCATATATGCGAGGCAAAATCCACAATATGATTGGTTCTCAATAGTGGTAGATCAATGTTTCTTCTTCTGATATTTTGTGGATTTTTTTCTTTTTCTTTATTCCGTGTGTGCGCGTGAGTTGCTACTCAAGTTCACTCAACCGGTGATGGCCTGATCGTGATTTTGACTCAGATTTCTGCTCAAATGAGGTCAATCTTATGAACAAGACCACCTCAGGCAGAAGACTAATTCCAATTCAGGTTTTCTCAAAGGAAACAATTAAACAAAGCAAAGTTAATCTTAGTCACCTTCCACGGATACAAACTGATCCAGGATTATCGGATCTTTCACCTAAACAGGTGAACATTGGAACAGTGAATGCAAGGTCTATCAACAAGAAATCAGTATCACTGTTTTAACTTACTTTGAGCGAAAATCTTGATGTTGTTAGTAACGGAGTTTTGGCTTAAAACCAATGAAAAGGATGAAATCCGGTGTAGAAGGGCCAAAGACAATTTTCACTATGAAAATGTCCCTAGATGTGGTCCATTACTAGAAATGAACCTGAAATATGGCGTCGCAATTGACCAATGGACATTGTTCTTCCGAGCATTGTCGAGGTGTCTATGAATAAAATAGCATTGCAATTAGTGTCCGTGTATGTGATTGGATACCCGACTTCACGTTCATTTCTAGTAATGAAAATAAAGGTGAATGCCTGCTACTAATCAAGATGAAACCAATAAAATCGAGCCCTGTAAAGATGATAAAAAGTTATTTATGAGGGATGGATCTGGAGAGTTAATATTGGATCTAAAGAATTTTTGCTTGTTGCAATTTACCATCTGGGTAACGAGTTCTATGTTTATTGATCAGTTATCTAAAGTAATTGTGAAGTCAGCCCTGAACCAGTTCTTACAGCACTGTGAAGAGTATGATATAACACCTAATGATCAGTCTGCATACCAAAAAGATCATTCATGTGAAACTGTTGTTTTGAAATTTGTCAATGATATCCTATGGGGTATGAAAAATCAGGAGTTATATAATTTATTTGCTTTGAATCTGAACCCCAATTGAGAACATGTGAAATTGAAATCTTTCATGCTAATGAAAACAGTATTTACAAGGTTAACTCAGTTTGTGTTTTGGGTGCATTTCTGGATAAAAACTTGAATATGAAAATTCATGTGGCAAACAAAGCAAGAGTGGACAAAATAAAGTAAGTTTTAAGTTTGATTACACCTTTGAAGAGTGGTACATAACTACCAGTGGTGCATTAAGTGATGTACATCTCTAGAGAGTGGTACATCACCATTATATTGAAATTATATTACATATTATTATATTATAATTCAGTGTATTTTGTTAATGTATCAAACAAATATTACAGGGATACTTGTTGACGATGTATTGAATTAGGGCGTTTTCTAAAACTGATACGAAAGTCTCGGTATAAAAAGGGGCATTTACTCAATAAAGTTCATCTTCATACTGCAATACTTTTATTTCAATCAAAAGTATCGCCTGCATATCATCTTTGTATCACTATAACAAATCAATGATCCTTTGAGATACGTCTCAGTAAAGTTCTCTTTTCCGTCGGTATTCAACTAGAATCTTTCTGCACCCGACATCTTCACACTGTCGATATGAAATTAAACAATGACTAATTTCAAGATGTTCAGTTCTTACTGAATTCAAGTAAGTTCACAAACTCATTGAAAAATTATCTGAATTTTCCTGACATTGCAAACAATATGCAGAATGTTCTTCAACTTAAAAATAAATCATCACTTTTTGAGATAATTCTGTATTATAATATCACTATTTTAGATTCATACGAAACATCTTTTCAAACAAATATAAAAAATAGAAAACCCCTTGTAATGATTAGTCACTATCAAAGACCGTATCAGTAGGGTAATCTTAAAACGTGTGGAAAAACTGAGAAGCAACCATCAACACTACTACCAATGGACGGAAAACACATTCTGGCAATTGACGGATGCACTTGTTCCAGACCTTGTTGCGTTTTCTGTGACTGGACTATCTTTGCAAATAGTCGAGGTTTTCAGAATAAACACAACATTGACAATATTGACATATATCTGTCAACTTTGTGCTTCAATTTGGGAGAGATTATCAGTTGTGTATTTTCTTTGTTGTAATTATTAATCAGTATATTACAGATTTTCCTTTTTCAAAACTTTTAATGGTTGTGATCAAAGATAAAGGAATTAGTGATTGATATGTACACTTTGGGTTATGATTATCTACAAAAAAGT
This sequence comes from Haplosyllis leylae, assembly GCA_038406175.1. Lineage (NCBI taxonomy): Eukaryota > Metazoa > Annelida > Polychaeta > Phyllodocida > Syllidae > Haplosyllis > Haplosyllis leylae. Next base: position 8,571 of record JBCAUG010293306.1, on the reverse strand, counting down.
CGAGTGTCCATGGAAAGTCGACCTGTCGTAATCCTGAGTACTCAAAAATTATTGTTAATTTTTTTCCAGTTGTCTAAAACTTATCATTTTATTTTACAAAAAAAATCTTGAACTACTGGCCATTCTAGCTTCAAAAACAGTACCATGCTACACTGTACAAAAATCTGCCTCGTGGTTTGTGTGCATCAAATTAACCCAGAGACCTGTTTACCTGTGGCATTACAATGCTTCATCGAGTGAATACCAGTGTCATTAAATGTCAACAAAATCCTAAACTTATAAAATGAGAAAAAAAATGCATGTTCTCTCAAACTTGTTTCCACTGGAGCAAAGACGAAATTATGTATAATCCAACAAATATCATGATGAACTTCAATCCTAATTTCAAAATACGCACAAGGTGTGAAACAAACGATTCAAGTAGTCAATTTCTTTTCCACTGTGGAAGCAAACTGAACCCCGGAACTGGAGAATTGAATTGTGCAAGAAAATTTGCTTCTCTGAGAATAATTTTTCAATGCCAAATTTAAATCAGTTTTGTAACCAGAAACTCCAAAGCCATGCCCTTACGTTAAAAGCAATGTAAACAATATTTACAAAGATTTTCTGAATATCAAGGGGATGAAGCAGGCAAGGTGAACGAAGTCTTCCGCAGAAATATGCAGTCATATGCAGAAAAATAACATTCAAGCAGGTCCATCTTAACTTGCAATATTTAAGAAAATTATTACGAAAAAAGTGATGATTTATTTTCAAGTTGACGAAAGTTCTGGATACATTGCAAAATGTAAACAATGTATGCAGAATGTAAACAATGTATGCAGAATGTTCTTCAACTTAAAAATAAATCATCACTTTTTGAGATAATTTCTTCGAGTATTGCAAATTACAATTCACCTACTTGAATGTTACTGTCATCTATCTTCATTTCTAAGTTTTTAAGTTATACATGAAAATTTGTTTTTCTGCATATAACTTTAAAGCATTTCTGCGGAAGACTTCGTTCACCCCAATGTGTGCGAACGCCTTCACCCCCTGAATATGGCATCAAGTAAACAAAGGAAGATGAAGTCAGATAACTCAATCATCGTAACTATACTTTGCAATTCTGTTTGAAACGTCCAATAAGATTAATAAGTGGTCCTACCTGATGACACCACCCTCACCACTTGGTAGAGACTATGTTCCTGGGAGCAACTCTAAAGTACCAAAGGATCCGACAAGTGGCTGTCACAGACCTATATATAACCCATTCTGTGTGCACCCTGGGCATCAGATCCCTCCCTCACTTCTTCAATATTTAGGCTCTGTTAGGCAGCCTTACTGCTCAATAGGGTATCCATCGATATTTGCTCTCACATGGACATTTCATAGGCATCCGGGAACATGTCTACAAATGTTCGGGAGGGCACAGAACCATCCGAACACCAAGTACTCGATTATATTTATAAAGTTGTGAAGAAGTTAGTTGTTTACGTTCTCACAGACAAAGTGAATGTCCTCTTGTCAACATAATAAAATTGCTTTGACATAATAAGCCAAGATATGACAGGTAGATTGTGAAAATCAATAAAGATTACCATAGATGCTGAAAATGTGTTTTTTGCTGTTCAGAAAGGTATCATTAGTAGCTTTTTAAGGCATTTCATCTACACGGGAGCATTGTAAATTGTCAGGTTGAAGAGTTCCACATGCGACCATATATGGTCAGACAAAAAGGTGTGTCTGGAAATGAAGCATTTCTATTGGGTCCAACTGGAAATTTTAACATAAGATGACGCTCCACAATTGCTAAACCTTATATTTTCGCAACCCCCAAAAAAGCCAGTAATGATCTCCTAAACGTGAAAATAAAACAGGTTGCTCTTGCAACTCGAGTAACCGACAATCACGAAAACACCCTGTTCTGAACCACACAGCGAGGGTAAATAGAAGGCTCGGTACACAGACACCCTGGTATAGCTGGAAACCCCCGCCAGGAACGGTAACGGGAGTACCCACAGGTGATTACCATAATCACCTCGTACTGTGCTACAAATGTAGTAACCGAACTGCGGCCAGGAGTCATGCTTCCATCATCATGTGCCTGAACAGCACATGAACGTTCGGTTCAATGAGTCGGTCACAGTTTGTAATTCACTCTAACGATTTGTTTGTGCTACAAATCTATGGGATAATATTGATATATTAAAAGACCTAATGAGTCGGCAATCAAATTTCCTCTGTTATAAAAAGTAAAAACCGTGAAAATTTTTTTCCACAGCACCATCCTGAAAGTTCAGATAATCCGTGTCAATTTGTGGAGATCAGAAAATACATTCAACATTTTACAATAGCTTTCTGTGAGAAAATATTTTTTGAAGAATAAATAATTAAAGCATACATTTGACCCAAAAATAATATTGCATGATTATATTTTATATTAGGGAGATTCAATTGTTTTCATTCGTGTTCACAAGCTTCACGTAAGACGAAATTCAAGCAGATAATACTTGAGAACAAAACTAGCCACTTCTATGAAAAAAAGTTCAAGCGATTGTAAGTGACCTCCAGAAACCCCAGGATACTGTAAACCTGAAGGATAAGTTGTTTTGGCAGGCATATTTGAAACAAAATACATTTAAGGAAGTCAGTCTCTTGTTGACTCTCGCTGAGGTCAGTTTGTGAATTGTGTCAGAAATTCCACACAATTGGATAGTCTTTGTGGTGGTACAAAGAGAGAAAGTATTAGAACAACCTGGTCAAACATACAAATCAGTGGTTTGATTTCCATAAAAGGAGTTACATCCCTTTCTTCACTTTTTCTGTATTTTCCTGCCATAAAGTTATAGATGCAGGGATTTGGTAAGGAAAGCTGTTTTTTCATTACCTATTTTCACAAGGGATGGGTTTATCGTGTCTCCTTGGTGCCATGGATCCCAGCTACACGACGCAAGCCTTCACGGTGCAAAATTTACAATTTCACCAAAACAGTTTCGTTCTCTCCTTTTCCTTTTGATTTTATGGCAGTCTGTCCAAACATGAACACAGTTAACTTCTGTCTGTTTTCTTTTTGATACTATTTAAACAATGCGCTGATGTCTCTAAATCAGTACTACATGCATACTTGTGGTTTTGGGTGTTACACATGTTTCATTTCTAAAACCATGGGTTGCCTGTCACCTAGTGTTGACATATGACATTGTACATTGCGTCATTTTGTGTGAAACTCCTTGTCTGGGGCCGCGTAATGTATTCAAGTCATGAAGGGGAGAGTCTGTTAACTCATTTTCTTGGTGTTTTGTTATGTTTGCTGCTGTTGTGTTTGAAAGACAGTCAGTATCCATTACGACAGGGATTGGCACTTATGAAATGACCATTTTGACATGTTTATTTGATAGAAATTCAGTAGCGGATCCAGGATTTGGTTAAGGGGGGTGGGGCCCAGAGATTTTGCTTACATAGCCAAGTGGAGTCGAGTGAGCAAAGCAAGCTAGTATTGGCGGGGATCCATGGCCTGCCGTGAGGCCCTGGAAGCTCTTGCATTTTAACTGTCAAATATGCATTCTCCCACTTTTCCAAGTACTTTTTCTTCAGATTTTTAAATGTACATTTGTGTAGGTGCATTACAAAATATCTATTTCAATATGAAATATTCCTTTTCCTAATATGAGAACATAAATGGTCTTTTTATTCTTATGGTTTAAATTGCCGATACATTAGTTTGTAAGCTGGGGGTCTGGGGCCAGATTAGAGCCCCAGAAGCTGTTGCATTTTTAAGTGTCAAATATGCATTCTCCCATTTTTCTGAGTACTTTTTCTTCAGATTTTTTAATGTACATTTGTGTAGGTGCATTACAAAATATCTATTTCAATATGAAAAATTCTGGCAATTTGACAAATGCAATATTCCTTTTCCTAATATGAGAACATAAATGGTCTTTTTATTCTTATGGTTTAAATTGCAGATACATTAGTTTGTAAGCTGCAAGTCTGGGGCCAAATTAGGGCCCCAGAAGCTGTTGCATTTTTAAGTGTCAAATATGCATTCTCCCACTTTTCCTGGTATTTTTCAATATTTTTCAATACAAAAGATTCTGGCTGTTTTGACAAATTTGTACTTTTGATTAGGTTTATAGGGTCCACTTGGGACCCCAGAAGAAACTATTGCATTTTTAACTTCAAAATGTGTATCTTCCTAATATCCTGGGAAATTTTTGTTGAAATTTCCAAACAATTTTACATACAAATATTTATTAATTCTCAACATTTTTGTGTAATAATATATGGAATAATACTTTACTTCAATCTTTACAGATAAGATAGGTTATGGCAAGAGTTAATATAATGTAGAAGTATGCACATAAGAAGATAGAATGATGAGTTGAGTGAGTCTAGAGGACCAACAAATTGTCCAATCTTTAATGGGAATGTGAAAGTAATATTGATGCCAGGCAAAGTGAGGCTGGAAATTTTTTTGAAAAAATATAGAACTAGGGCCCTAAAATTCATTGTTTAGCTCTGAAATTGTATACTGGGGTCTCCAAATGTGGAGGGTTAGGGGGTGGGCCCCTAGGGCCCTCCTGGATCCTCTAGTGGAAATTTTTACTTCTTTGTTGACCGTATCAGTTACTTACAAAAAGCATGTTGCATGAGACTTATGAATTAGTTATTATTCAACCTTTCTTTGTGGATCCAAAGTACTGCACAAGGAAGGTAGTGAGGAATATACAGGATTCCAATAAATGTTCTGACTGACTACGTTCTTCAATTTCTGGTTGTTTTGGACAGCATTTAAAAATCTAAAATGTGCAATCGGTGTTATATTATGAATATTTAGATATATACCAATTATGTTTAACGCTTTTTATCCCACTTTGGCCATAGCTTCCATTTCACAATGGTAGTGGACAGGGACCTTGAAAAAAGATGTCTGACAAATTTAGCATGAAGTTTATTGATAAAAACTTTTCAGAAATATACTTCAACATTATAAGTGAACTAATTAAAATTTTAGCCCTTTCTGTGGGCTTGTGTTATGTGTTACAATGCTTTTGAAAGGTAAATTTACCTTTACATCCATTGTGCTGTGAATATTATTGAAGATACAGAAGGAATTTTGCACCCACTACTCCACCAAAAATGCTCATCTTCATAATGTACTCACTTAGTTTTTCCTGCCAGAGCCCTAATCCCATGAAACCATTTTAGAAGAGAAAATCTATTTTATACAATCATTAACTCAACCTGATAGATGATACAGCCAATAACATCATGTTTGAAATAGCCATGTGTTTTGAGAATGATACAATATTTACACTATTGATCGATCAGTATCTGGAAGGAAGTGGGGTAAACTCATACATTAAAAGATAACAAAATAGAATGTAGGAAAAACTTTAAAACGGCAATATTTTGAATTAACTTATTTATGGTACTATGTGATCCAAATCTAAAACTTCACATTGAAAGGAATATTAATTCTCCACTGATTGTACATTTTAGATTTTCAAATGTTGTCCTTGGAAACCAGAAAGTAAAGAAAGAAATATGGAAATATAGTCATAACCTCGAATTGAATCTGTGCTTACTCGTTTCCAAAGCACACATTGTCAATGAATATTATGTATCTGCGACTTCAGTTTCCAAAGCACATATTGTCACTGAATATCATGTATCTGCGACTTCAGAAACATTAATCTTCTTTTCATATTTAACATTTTTGAACATGCACACAAAATGTTTAATAAAAATAATGATTACAATATTGATCCAATACTGTTTACTACCAGCTGTTAAACTTTGGATTTTCCATGTATAGTCATACGCGCATAGTCGCGCGCAAATGATGCTACTTTTATTGATTCTGATTGACACGTGCGCATTTTTTAACTATTTCTATTTTTTAACCAAATAAAAATTGTTTTATGTGTTGATCTAAACTTATAACACAAACTTCGGATGTGAGGTTTGAACTGCATTTGCATTTTTGGTTCAGATATGACCAAAATATTATACAAAAATACTGTATGGCGCTTTTCATATACACAGCATTGCGCGGAGGTTTATGTAATTCCAAATGCCTTCACTATCTACACTCGCAGCCAACCTGCCACACACACTAGTAAATAACATTGGTCAAAATAAAGAAATGACATGATAAAAAGTACCAATTTTTAGTTTAGTGTTTTTAAAAAATTTGAAAGAGTGGTCTAATTTTTCTTTTGACGGTTTATACAAAATGTTCCGAAAAGGAAAAAGGTACGTTCTGATTGGCTGCTTGATGTTCTGTAAATTGGAAATGCACATTGGAATTAAAATCTAAAACGCTGCTTACCTTTCAACTATAGATCTATTACTTTTAACATCCAGGTTAATACGATTTGGTCACATTTTACATTTTGCACGCTGCAACATCATCCATACGTTTCTCCAAAAGTTTGTCACCATTTTACCCAATGTTATCTCCTGTCCACAAATCGGTAGTTTTTAAATCCACTTTTAATCCAAAATTAATCCAACACGCCAAATATTCATCTACATAATCAAGAAACTTTAAACATCCATGGAGATTACGCTAATAAATGAATGCAATGTAGCCTGTATTCAAACGTATGTGAGAGCTTGCTGCTTTGAACTGCTTCAGATGGTTTGTACGGTAATGTGTTCAATACACTTATCAATGCGTTAGTATGTGTCTCAAATAAGCTGGATCTAGTGAACAAAATCAATATCAGATGCACATTGAAACTGCCTTTGTTGGGGTTAAAACATTTGTTGAAAATTCGCGGTTAATTAAATGTTTCAGGTGCCAGTATCTGCGTTGATTGTTCGCTTTTAATAAAAACAGGCTTTACCTTTAATCTTTCGGGTGGTTGTTTCTGGTCTTCTTGCTGATCACAATACCAAAGTGATTTCTCGAATGATTGGGGCGTTGTTTCTTTCCAAAGAATTTAGACGACATCTTTACCAGCAAAGAAAAGAAAATATACTTATCATAGATCTATCAAAAGTGAAAGATTCAGACGGGAGGAAGGCGGTTGAATTGCACAACGATAAGTGACAGCATAACTTCTATTTATAAATAAATTACATATATAATTCTTACAGTATAATGTTTTTGGAAAGTATTCTACAAGCTAACCACAATGATTCAGTGTGTGGCGACTGGATTTTCACCTCCCCCTTTACACTCATTCTCTATTGCTGAAAGCTTATTCGAAAATCTTGATTTGATTTTCACCACAAGTAAAAAATTTGCATTTTCACCCCACTGTCCGGAGTTTCATCCATCATGTAGATTTGTGTGAAGTCATGGAATATTACTGAGATGTTACCGGTGTCCACAATTTGTGACCGCATCTTACATTGGTCACATGTTCTTCTAAGGTTCCATTATGTTTTGAGTGCCTCCAAAATGTTCCTCTGCAAGAAAGTGAATAGAAATACAGAACTTGGGCTCTAAGAGACCAACAGCATGCACAGTTATGTATTGAGAAGCCTGGACCCTGGCCATGATACATGTAGATCTAAATACACAAGGAACAGAAATTCTGAAATGTCCCTTATATGCATTGATGAGCATCTGCCTCAAACTGATGTTCACTGGGAAATATGTTTAGGCCAAATAAAATCCAGAACTGAATGGATGGTTGAGTATTTGGCATCTATTGATGCTCCAGTAACACTTTACGTAGTTAAATTTCACACTTTCAGGCACACAGATTTCATTTAACAATGTATAGGGGTTGCTGGGGTATGAACAGATATCAAATCCTTAGCCATTCATTCACTTCTGGATTTTATTTAGTCTAGACTTCTTTACCACCGAGCAGTGATTTTAGGTAGGGTCTCATCAATGTATATATGCGACATTTCAAAAATTCTTGGTCCTTATCAAGTTGAGGCAAAAATTTCTTAACAATCTTTTTGTTGTTTCTAAGGGCCCAAATGACAAAAATCGTGATTCCTTTCACTTTCTTTATTTGTATTCTAAGGCGCACAGAGTAAGTTATCTTCCATTGATCCCTGTATGCCTCTAAATCCACCCCATACAAAAGAAAATTAGAGGAGCACAACTTCAAGATATCTATAATATATAATTTTATCTAAATGGCAGAATGATCCACTTTACGGAAAACTCGAGTAGCATGCAGGAAATGAAAGTCACAGCTGCCTGGGCACAGCTGCCTAACATTTGGCGTTGGATTTTTTTAGTTCTCTCATGATTCTGTAGAATATACAGAATCAATAGAATCTAAGGCCAATTACGGAAAACTCGAATGCATCGGTAACTTTTGGCCTTCAAAGCCGGCCCCCACTTGTAAGTTCCTGGATCGGCAGGACTGGGGTACCCCCCGCTGAGGTACCCCCAGCAGGACTGGGGTACCCCCTGACCAGGACTGGGGCATCCCCTGGCCAAGACTTGGGTACCCCCCAGTTTGCGAGGTCTTTTAGTTGTGGTAGAACAGTGTAGAACTCAGGTACGGCTGAGTTAATATATGTCTCGCGCAAACCTCCTAGACCTCCGGTACCTAGGATCCTCTGAGGAAGGGCTTACGTCCGGTCACACACAAGCAAGATGTACGTATA
>JBCAUG010293195.1:0-13136 GCA_038406175.1 Haplosyllis leylae | reverse complement strand
AGATTCGCGATCTTTGGAAAGTTTTGCAACGAAAACGAATTACTTTTTATCCTAGTCATGTGACAAGCTATTTTGGTACCATTAGGGCTCAGCCTGTCAACGCAAGAGTCGAATAGTACTCGGACATTTGAAACCATTTACGATTCTTTCTTTGATACTCAGCACAAAACTCGGATTTTTATAAAGGTTAAATAATTGTCATCATTTTCTGTCTGTCTGTAGTTCTACAATAGTTCCAGCCCTTTGTGTCTATCGCATCGCCGATAGACTTTAATTATCAAAGGCAGACAACATGCATCAAGTTCTCAAAATTAAAGACGATAGGAATTGTTCACGTTTTCGTAAAGCAAGGTGGATTTACTGTGTCAAATAGTTCAGTAAACAATGGCGGTGCTTTTTTGACAGCAAATTTCAAAATTTGCCCATTGAACCCAATAGGAAAACTTTGAAATTTGCTATCAAAAAAGCACCGTCAATCATTATCGAATAATCGAGTTGTAACATTATCATCGACTGATCCCTACAATGGTTTTATTATGACAAGCATGACAACCAATGACAAGCCATCTTGACACCACTCCCGTACGGTACTGCCCAATTCTGAGAACTGACTGAATTCTGAGAAATACCGCCATCGGTTGTTTTTGGCGAAAAATTACATCTCTGACATGTTGAAAGTGTGTTCGGTTTTGTTTGACCATGGATCATTTAGTCTATTGACTTTTAAATATTTGGGATTGGACTGATAGAAATATGTTGAGAAAATGTTTCTGATTTCACCGGACATTTGCTCATGCGATCAAATGCAAATAGTAATGTATCCAGAGTTAAATATAATTCGTTGGCCATTTTTTGGCCTGCGGGATCTGAGACTGGTATAAATTTTGATTATGAGGGCCTTGATTGTCAGCAAGAGTGCCGGCTGACTGAGTGTGGAGACAGTATGCAGTAGCCGATCCAGGATCTGGTCAAGGGGGGCCAGAAATTGTTTTCGAGATGTTGTCAACAAGGTGGAGTCAGGCAAGCAAAGGGAACAAAGTTTAGCTGGGGTTCAGGTCTCTCGAAGCTCTGTCTAATCCCACTTTTCATGGTACAGTGCCCTTCGAAAGTAAATTTTTTTACAAAAAAAACAGCAAAAGTTTACTGCAACGAGCACACCCCTGAAACCACAGGTGGCTTTGTGCTTGCAGATTTGCTGCTACATGCTATAATGCACATTTCTTCATTTTCATGCACTTTTCGGAAACAATGGTTAAATAGTAGTTTATCGCCCCCCCCCCTTTGTTGGTGCCCCCTCAAGATCTGCCACTGATGGCGATCAAAGAGAGTATCATAAGTGGAGTAAAGACGAAATTTATGGATCTATCTGTAACTCCCATAACTTTTATTGACGAGAAGTATTGTCCATGCAATGCGTGAATAAGCCCCGCCGCAATCGCATTAACCTTTCCTGGATGGTAAGTTACAATTGCTTTCATTTCTCTGCGTGTGACGGAACAGAATAAGAGAAGAAATTTAAGTAGTTTATTTGGATAAAATCCCAATGAATTCTGGAATTGCTACATATCAATTTATTTAACTCATCAAATTTCAGTTAGTTCTGTATTTTAAAGACAAAATGTACAGGCATGTGGCTAATATCAATTTCAGAACAAATAATCGCATGCACATTCCTTTTTTGGAAATGTTGTGACAACATAGACATACAACTTAAAATTCGCACACACACTCACACACACAAACACACTCACACTCACACACACAAACACACTCACGCACACACACGCAAATATACGCATACAACACAAACACACTCACACACACACACGCAAATATAAGCATACAACACACACACACACACACATATACATAAAATATTCTTGATTATTTTTTGGATTATTAATTTTGTACAAAATCGGAACCATTTATCCTCAAACTTGAGTATAATAGCAGGAGTCAGCGAGTAAATAATACTGTTAATCAAACGAGAAAGCCTTTCAGTCGAAGATCAATCACCCACTTACCAATCAATATATCCCGTGATGCAGACATGACATGATTGAAAACATTACCCTCTCGCAAACAGTATTGTAATTAGATTTCAATCAACATCACTAGGTCCGATTGGCATATCAATTCAACCAGGTCAGTTAGATAATAAACAGAATTTTTTATCAATTCGATCACGTGAAAAGCACCAAAAGAAATCAAAAATGCTTTTTGGATTTCATGTCATGAACAGTTAGAGTTGCTCGTTCGTCAAGTTTTGGTTAACATGGTTGTTGCCATGGTTTCGCAAGTACTCAACTACAGCCTCTTGTTCGTCATTAGGGCCAATAGTTTCTTGAACCGCCACAGTCAACTCCGGCTCTGAAAGATGAATGAAAGTCACTGTTCAGGAACATGAATTATTCTAATTGACACGTACGAATCAATTTGGGAGCAAAAATCTCAGCTAATTTTTGAATTGAATTTAGTGATAGATGACATCAGGCGTATAAGAGCAAGTCCACACGGACCTATATTTACCTGAATTGACCAGTTGGACACCGAGCTGTTCCAGAACTTCCTGTTCATTTAGAGTTTTATCTTCCTCCTTTTCGCACCTGAGCTTCACGCTGGAGTTCATCAGCAACCGAATACTCTCTGTCAATTAAAACGCAAAGTCCATAGTTTTTCTCTCTATTCATTGTTCAAAATATCAACAGCATCAGCTACTATTTAGCCATTGTAGATATTTTTGGAGCTATTCACACCAAGCAGAAAACATCAAAAGATCAGCAAAAAAAATAAAGAAAATTGTCGCTTTTTCTGTCGCTTTTGCACGGTGTCAACAGGTCTTTAAACGAAAAACGAGTGATGAAAATTCTTTCTTCGTTGATGAAAAGAAACGGATGTAGAATTGTCCCTGTGAAGAATTCAGTAAAGATAAGTTTAGTATAGGCCCTACTCTTGTGATTTAGTTTCTTTTTTCTTTTAATTTGTACCAAACTATTTCTTTTGCTGAGATAACAATATGTTTCTTCTGCCACAATAATCAAAGCAGACTGATCATTGTGATAGTAGAGATTAGAGATACCGTAAGTTGCTCGATTGTCCTCATTGTCTTCCGGGTCCTGTTGACTTATCGGGCGACCTCGAATATCTGAAACATAGAAACAGTCAGAAATAAGTTGTACTATTCAATAATTCTCAAATACTTTTATCTGTTCTTATCTGATGAACTACAACGGACTCATGAATAGCTTTCACAGTGTGTACTGTCTGTTAATATATAGTACAAATTGTCGAACTCATTTATCACTTGAAAGGCCCTGAAGTCTGCGACGATCCACTGCATTGAGAGTTTTCAAGGGGAGGGGGGCAAGCGGTATAAAATCTTTTACACTTCTGATTTCTGATTTGAGATGTTCTGTCACCAACTCCCGAACAAAAATGAAAAAGTAAACATTCGAACAACAAATTTTACTTGAATCAGGGGGAGGGGGCATTTTCTAACATGTTTTCGAGTAACAATGATATGTGAAGCGCTCTCAAATTTGAAAGAAACATTCTCCATTGATCTAAGATTTAAATGTCCGTTCTGAAGGAAGACATTGTTACAAAGAGTATCTAATTGATGACACTTTCCTGAGAGTCAAGATTCGGGCACATTATGATTGAAGCAATAATTGCAATTTTTCACACTCGGTAATATCACCCATTTTGAATGATCTCAGTGATCAAATTTCGAACGATAAAAATAAAATAATAACAAATGAATACCTTCAATGTGTTCTGCGATAAATTTTGCCATTTCTTGCTTCGTGATATTCAGTTTCGCAAAAATAATTTGAAGTTAACACTGTTGACTGGAATTGGCTAATGGCATTTGCTCGAGAATCTCTCTTATATTAGGGATGTCGATAAGATAAAACCATTTAACAAAAAACATTGAACACATGAATATAGTAACGATCAAAACAACTGCTGATAAGATTAAAGTAGGCATGTAAAATGTAGGAAAAACAAACAAATTACAGTTTGACAATTGACCCGAGCTAGTTAAAGAACAAAATTAAAGATTGCCAACGCGTAACAACGGGAGGGATATCTCATGGTTTTAGCAACATATATATCTGATTATGGTAAGAGTACCTTGTAAAAAAGATAAGAGTGTCGCGACCGGACACCAGACAAGTTACAATGCAACAAATGTAAAATAAGGAAAAGGATATTGTCAGGGGTACAATTGTCAAGGAACATTACTTTTTTTTGGGGGGGGGAAGTGATAGCTCTGTTTCGGACTTCTGGTGATGTATCCCCTGGGTTTCAAAGCCAGGATGAATTCCTTGCTGGTGTGCTTTCTCACAATGATTTCCCCAGAGAAAGAAAATGCCTTCAATGTGTTCTAGAGTTATTAGAGTTTTCCCTAAATCATAGGTTAGGTCATTCAACAAATTTGTCAAATTAGTTAAATGCAATTCAAACTGGTGGTAGTCAATAATGATAATCAATCCAAATGGGCAATGGTAAATTCACCATGGCTAGTAATAAATGCTACATAACTAGTCATAGCCATAGTGAATTTATCATTGCCCATTGGGAGTGATTATCATTATTGACTACCATGCATTTGAATTGCATTTAACTAATTTAATGAATTTGTTAAATGACCTAACCTACCATTTCTGACAATTCCATGTGTTGTTTTTTTCACATGCAAATAGTATATAAGATCAGATTATCTTTATCTTAGATAAAGATTTTTCTTTAAAAATAATTTTAAATCCAAATCAAGTGCCTTTACCAAGAGGGGGGGGGGCGTCCTACAAATGAAAATCATAAATAGACTTTGAGGTTCATAGTGGCATATCTTTTAATCATTAATTGGCACTCAGACTGCTAAAGGTCAGCTGCACATTCTGTGTGCCCTGAAGGGTTTCAACGGTCTGTTCTTCCTGAGGCGGCATATCATTCAGTGGTTACGTTTTCATCTTATTAATTTAAAACCACTGTGGTTGTACAGTGACACTGCCTTAGTAAGAAAGCAGTAGCCAAAGTGGCCCTTCTGTGTACACAGCAATGTGATATTTCATGGTTTTAGCAACATGAGTATTTGATTATGATAAGAGTAATTTGTAAAAAGATAAGAGTGTCGCGACCGGACACCAGACAAGTTACATTGCAACAAATGTAAAATAAGGAAAAGGATCTTATGTGACATACTCAATATACCACCAAAACCGTCCTAAAATTTACTTTAAATCATGATGGAGTACCCATAGAGTCGCCGAATCCGAGGTTACCCTGTGGGAAAAAAGGTGAATCAAAAATGGATCATTGTTAATGTTTATTCATTCAATGGAATCAAATAGATCCCATCAATTAAATAAAAGTTCAAGCAGCATGTGTTTTTAATGGATAGCACAAATCTTATTTAAGAACAAGAAAGTCCTCGTTCATGAATGCAAGAGGCATACCACTTAGTAAGTGCCCACTCTGCCAGGGGGGAGGGAGTACTACATCCCTGGCTGGGGGTGAGGGGGGTGGTACCCCATGATGTGTGATGTGTTTTCATTCATAATCTCAGTTCTAAATAATACAAGTGCCATTCCTATACTGTGGCAGAAGTACTGTTTGCAGTCTTTGTACTCATGTAAGTATACTGAGGTAAGTTCTGTTTAGAACCATTAAGAATTTTTGTTAGAACTCCGTCACCAGCTTGTCAAAGCACCCTGTACTACATTATGATAATACGCTGTAGTAAGGTAATGCAAAAACTGATACCAAGCCATCAACCAGAATTTAGAGGGAGGAGGAAGGGTGTAAATCAAGTCAAGAAACAGGCAATCTGCCAGTCTTCCCTTTAGTTTGACTTGGATCTTGGAATGTATCCGAAAAACGACCACCTTCAATGGCCAACAGTAATATTAAGGTATTAATGGTGGTTCAAGAGGAGTGAGGTTTTGTCTGTGTTGTGCACAAATGAGCCTCACTGTATTAACGTAACTCGCAATAAACTTTAAGACAAAACGTACATTTCTCCGCACGTAAAGATTTATTGAAGTTAAATTTCAATTTCGTCACATTGAATTCTGGCACAAAGCAACTGTTACAAAATATTACCTCCTTAAAATAAGAAACACCAAATCTATACCAGTCCATCAGATTACTTTTGACCTGTTGGTATAAACAAATGGTTTTTCCCGGAAAAGTCAGATCTCATCGTCATCACTGACCATCATTGTTGGTTAGGATCAAGTACTGGTTAACCTCAGAAACCAATTAATTAATTAATTAATTATTAATTATTATTAATTAATTATTACCAATCAAAAAATAGAAAATAGAACGTCGAAATACCATCAACGTGCTCAATAAACTGTCATTTTGATTGCTGTAGAATTCAGATTCATACAAAATATATTAATTGTTCGGAAGTCGCAATGGAAACTTTGAAAGTTGTGCACCGCAATATTACCGTCCATCTGCTTTTTAACTTACAGTGTGATCACATCAGTCAACTGGGCTGGGATGCTTTTGGTATTTATGTTTGTTGTTGGCTTGCAAATAATATTTATGTCCAGATGTTCAGTTGCTCACTCACCACAATTTGATAAATTTGAACTGATATCATGATCGCAAACATTTCACTTGTGGTTTTTGTATCGTTCGATTTTAAGTTAGCTCAAACTTCGAGCAGTACTTGTTATGTCAGATATTCTCCTAAAACATATAGGAAGATGATTTTAATTGGATCATAAATTCAAAAATCATTTGCCATTGCCATTATTTTGCGACATTTGAACATTAGTCGCATGAATGCACGGACAATGTTGATCACTTGTGCTGGTTTTATGATACTAATAAATTGCAGCGAAGAATTATTATGCTAAAAGTTTGGTAGGTGAATAACAAAAATAGTGTTGGTGGACTAAGCCAACATCAAGTATTTTATTACCCCTATTAAATACGTTCACGATTGCAATCGTCGTATTGATGGCTCTTGTATGTTCTGATCAATGTGGTTTATGATCTCAGTTGAGCAGTCAAGGAACAGCAATAATAAAAGCAAATACTTCACCATTTCCAGAAAAGAACTAGGTAGACACTGACAACAAGATATTTTTTAATTTTCCAAAGATTTTCTGTATAAAGGGAATAATAACTTATCTCTGTAATCACTCACAAAAAGCAATAAAAATCTACCAATTAACCAGCAGGAATCAAGTACTTCTCTTAATGAGGGTAAGTTTAATTAAGAAATGAAACGTGATTTTCTTTAAGATGGAATCTTACAACACAGAGAAAAGGAGAAATCTTTTTTTATGTGTTGTGAGTAATTTATTATTGTCCTCGCAGAGCAAATATTGTCAGAAAAGGATCATTGGCGATCCAGTGATTTAGACATGCAAAGGCTTTATTTGACTTTGGAAATTAATCACAGGAAAGTTTTATTGGAGACGGGTTCTCCAAATTAGTTTGCAAAGGTCACAAAGTTGGGAGGGCGGGGGTGTACATAGCAACTTTCATACATCCTTTGGTTTTCCAACGTCCTTTGGAGAACCCCTTCAATGAAACTTTGCTGTGACCAATTTGTCACCATGATCAGACAAGCCCCTCCCCCCACTCAAAAAGATTTGTCATAGATTGGTAATGGGAGAATTCTGACGCTTGATATTTGGATCATTTCTACTGGTATACTGAGTAGACAGATGAATGATATGTATTTAGCAATTTGTCTCAACACTCCTTGGAGATAAAACCAATTCAACTGGCAGCAGCAGATACACTAAGAAATGATTATTTAACTTTTGTGAAAAATGTATCAGCCTTAAATTTTGAAAAATACTATATAACCATCAATTTTGACATTGCTTCAGGAGTAAATAAAGTGAAAAAAAATCAAGAAAACGGTGTAGATAATGTCGAACTGACAAGTTTTGCTCTAGTTTCGCTCAATATTATCATCATTGTTGCCATGATTTGGAGCGCATGCAACTACAACCTCTTGTTCATCATCAGGTCCAGTAGTTTCTTGAATGGAGTCTTATGTCTAAAACATTTAAAGTATCAATGAAAACTTTTCCCTTGAATTATCTCGGAAAGTTTCGTCAGTAATTTGTGATTAACAGAAACGTGTGTAAAATTCTTTTTTTGCTGGCTCGTCAGGGTCAGCTTATTAGTTGCTTAGGGGGATTGTTAACATCTGCAGAAATGGTGGAGGGGGGCCTTTGGCACTTTTATGATAATGAGACCTAGATTTTCTGTATTGTAATTGGTTAAAATTTAGCATTTGGCATGGTGTGAGGGGGAGTGACCAATCATATAATGGCTTTTAGCAGGGGGTTGCTAACAGTTGTAACAGTTCTTAACAGGGGTTGTTAACAGATATTAATGGTTGTTAACAGGGGCTGTTAACAGTTGGTTCTTAACAGGGGTTGTTAACAGTTCTTAGCAGGGGTTGTTAATGGTTGTTAACAGTTCTTAGCAGGGTTGTTAACAGTTGTTAACAGGGAAATTCAACAAACCAACTTTGAGTATCTGGCCATGTCAACCGATTTAGCTCTGTTCAGTTTTGATTTGTAATAAACAAATCTGTTTTTCTATTGTTGTAATATTTCTTTACCACTTTGTTACGAATCACACTATGAGAAACATTAAATAAGCTTAAGATACCGTAAGTTGGTCGGTTGTCTTCATTTTTTCTGGTTGCGGTTGTATTGGGCCACCGCGAATGTCTGAAACATTAAAAGTGAGTGACTTGCACCGTTTAATAAGCAAAACATATCCCATTTTGCCATACAATCTTTTTTACGACAAAACCTTTCAAATTTTTTATTTGTAACATGTATTAAAATGGTACTCAAAATTAGAATCACTACGTACTCAAAATATGAAACAAATCTTGGAAAGTCTCAACATAGCTTGGATGTCCTTCATAATATCTGCAATTATATATAAAGAAGTTTCATGCAAATATTACAACATTTTCTGTTGACTTTAAAATATACAAAAAAAAAATTCTCATAGACTCTCATACAGAAAGTGGAGTCAGAATTTATTGAAATGATCGCAAATGGCAGAATTTATTGAACTTCCTGCAGGGTGTTATTATATATGGGCAATCATATCTCGAAATCTTACAGACATTTAATGCCTCTAAACTGTCACTGTTCGATAATATTAGCACTAGAACTAATTTTCCCATGAACATTGCTGTATGATTAGTGTTGAGATAAGAGCATTGATCGGATTAGATTAGAATTAGAATTGCTCGACCATTGGACTACTTCAAGTTATTCATTTGTATGGGCAAAACCTCTTGATCTTTTGCATAGTCCACAGACCATATTACACCCTTAACCACAACCTTTAATTCAAAGCGATCCCTGAATTGAAAGTGTTAATCAAAACAAAGTTTGGTTAGGTTGTAAGCAAATTTTATTCCAGCAAAAAGTACGCGAGTTTTAGCCATTTAACGGTATCCGAACAGTATCTGAATACGTGAAGTTTTCTTATCTGACACTTGCCATTTTTCTTTGTAGACTTTACCGTGGCGGGTTCTTCTCTTCACCAACACATATTGAATTTAACTTTTGTACCACTGCAGCATAAAGATAAAGATACCTAAATATATTGAGTTAAACTTTTGTACCATTGACGCATACATACTTCAGTTCTTGCACAAACATATTTGGTTGGATTTATGAACACTTGAGATAGGATAGTGTTGCAGTCTCCACTTACTTTTCCAGTATGAGCCTCCATGATGTAGCAGGTGAGTTCTGTGGAGCACCAAGAAAGCAAAATAAATTATTGATAATATACCCAAGTGGTACATGAATAGTTTAAAGGACTGAAGTTATCCAGACAACTCTAACTTTTTCTAACACTAAGAAGGGAATTTTGACAGATCTGTCCTTTATGTATTTTATTCTGTACTTAATATCACTACATAATAATTAACAATAAAACTAATGAAATAAGTGGTTGATAGAAATATATTTGTTTACTTTTGGTGCTTTAATCAATAACCTTTATCTTTCTTCAAGCACTATGTGTTAAACAATATTTTGTTCATGTGATTTTGAATAAGAACCACACTAATTCCTGTCAAAAGACATGAAAGACCCGTGCCCATCAGGAGTTGTAATCATTACAATAGAGAGTCAACTGTGAATTGGAAACATTGAGCAACTTTCAGAAGCATGCTCCACTGATCCTAAATTATTCACCAATGGTAGGAGATCAGCATGAAAGAATCTTTTATTCCCATTTGTTAGTAGTCATTTCAAGGGTCAACATTACTGCATTCAACATTTGTCGACAGATCTACTATTTATGGTCTGACATGTATTTATGTATTCATTGGCATTACTCAACTTAGAAACACAGGTGACATTAATATATTGTTGTCACTTACTTGGCTGGAGTCAGGCCTCAAGACAACCATACCCAAATAATTGACAAATGCTTGTTTCAATATTTAATGAGCACTTTGCTTATCTTTTTGTAATACCGGTGTTGGCGGTTACTAGTCTCAATAGCTTCCTCGATAGCCTTCCTGAGCCACTATTATCAAAATATGCTTCCAGAAAGCAAAACACCTTCAATAGTTTTAAATTGCTCTCTTCAAGAGTTAACAATTCCGGAAATGAAAAGTTCAGAGTGGGGAGGGCAGTTTTATCTGTGTTATGCGCAAATGAGCCTCACTGCGATGACGTTGTTTACGATTTGGTCAAATAATAGGTTGGTGCACCCAACCTTGGAGGTTGGCGCCCACCGTATGGAAAATTCTGGATCCGCCACTGATAAGCCAAGTTAAATACGAAACTTACCATTGCTTTCACTTCTCCACACATAGAGAAACGCAGAAGGAAAAGAATTTTAAACACTTTATTTTTACAATGAATTCCGGGCAAGTATCTTTAGTAAATCAAGATAAGTTCTGTGTCCTTAAAAGACTAAGTTTGACAGCATATATCCAACTTCAACTTCTTGCATGCATTCATTTAAAAAAAACAAAACAATGTTAATGGACGTAAAAAGCAGACATCTTAAATTAAAATAAATTGAAAGCATTATTGTGATTTCGAAAGATTATTCTTTGGAATGTTTCAGATCTGACATGCTAAAGCTGAGAGAAGCACATGCTTAGGTGTCCCCGACACATGACAACAAATTGATTATTGATTGTTTTTTAAATGGCTTTGTTTTAATTTCGAATATCAGCCTCCCCAACCCACTCAAAGAAGTAACACGTCTGCAGGTATGTGGATCAAAAAGGCTCGGCTTCCATGCTAACCTCTATACAATAAGCAGGTGTTGCACTAGAGGTGAACCTGAGGATCACACAGGCGAGGTGTGATCCACCCTGGCTTAGAAACCCAGAGCAGACATCTCCAGAAATCCAAAACCGGGGTATCAGTGGCCCCGCGAAAGGGACTTCTGTTCCCTAAAAATGTATTTAAATAAAAAATCAAAAGTAACAAATAGATAAAAATGCAATAACAAACTAAATGGTTTGTCAAACTCATAGATCTACTTTCCACCAGTGTTGTCGTCTTGGTTGTCATGGTTACGAGAACACAGTATTTTCTTGGACATTCAGTTCAATAGCTTCCCGAACGGCAACAGTCAGCTAGGCCTCTTGAACATGAAAGATTGCACGTTGTAATGTCAACCTTCTCTCATTCACAAGTTCCAATTAAACAAGAGAGTCCTCCTGCAGGAAACCACATGAGGCATGCTGGTCACAACATTGGACCATAGACCAGAGAAAGAACCACACACCACCCCAAGGACATAGGACCAGTGACCTTTGAAAGAACCTGGGACTGTGGTACCCCTCCCGCACCCCACCCAGTGTGGACGGACAAACAAAGTGAAAACATTACCTTCCCTATTCCTTTGGAATGCGGGCGGTAATAAAGTAAAACTGAAACGTGATAATCGCACATATTTGGGAGATAAGTGCATTTAACTGGATCTAGCAGTTGAACTGCAAGCTGTTGCAGCACATCCTGTTCCTAAATTGTAATTTCCTGCAATAAAAATTTGGAGGACACAAGCCATTTTGTGACGTTACTGCGTTAGCCCTGTTTTGGACTTCTGGTGACGTCTGCCCTGGGTTGCAATACCAGGTATGCATGCTTTGTCGCCTCAACGTTGTAATTATTCTTATCAAAACTGAGGGTAATCCTCTTTAAATTAACTGGGGTAAAGATTTGAAGACGTTTGCATTACCACTAAAATCTTGATCCTTGTTTTGAGGTTGCATATTGCACATTGTAAAGTTTACGGTTCTGAAATGTGCATTTTTGGGCATTTGTTGTTTGCTTGTTACATTGATAACTCAAAGACCAAAGATCAAATAACGGCAGTGGCTGATCCAGAGTTTCACAGAAGAGGGGCGCCAAGCACAAAGGTGTGGGCGCTAACCTATTATTTTGGCCAGTTTTCCCCAAAAACTGCATGAAAATGAAAAAAAAATTGGACCGGGGAGGGGTGTGACACCAGTCCCTCTTTGAGTCTGCACTTTCATTCTCTTCAGATGTAGGGGTCAGTCCGCAGTTGCCTACTTCTCCTCATGGTTTAAAAAAATTCTGGATAACCTTCTGGTAAAACATGATCACAAAAACGTAATTATAAAAACAATCGCCAAAGTCCTATTTTATCAAAGGAATGAAAACTCATCTGTGTTATGGCACATTCACAGTGGGAGTGAGATCCGGAACGGGAACAAATGGGTTATATGCTGTTCATACTGCACCAGGACTTGGAATTGGACCAGCAACCCCATTGTCTCTTATTGTGCCAGTCCCCCATTCCCTGTACTTGTCATTGTGAACGTGCCATAGAACACATAATTCAGGGGGGGTTCAGCGCGGCGGATTGCATAATATAAACAGATCGCAAATGAGCCAAAATGAGTGCAGATGAACAGGGATAAAGTTCATTCAAGTTCAATCAACTTCATTAACATTTAATGAACTTGATTCAAATTGAATGAAGTTGATTTAAGTTTAACGGACCTCATCTGCAATCAATTTACTTTTTCAAAAGTTTTGAAAGAACTAAACATAATTTTAAAAATGTAAATATCTGAAAAAATAATACATAGAAGTGATTAGCATATAGGCATATTTTAA
>JBCAUG010293084.1:0-17717 GCA_038406175.1 Haplosyllis leylae | reverse complement strand
TATTTTAGGGGGATCGGTGGGATGGTGAGCGACTATCCGTGTGACAGTGATCATGGTTTATTTTAGGGGGATCGGTGGGATTGTGAGCGACTATCCGTGTGACAGTGATCATGGTTTATTTTAGGGGGATCGGTGGGATGGTGAGCGACTACCTTCACGATAAGACGTTGAACCGGATCGGGAACGGAATCCTGATGCTCGTTACCATGGGAGCGATGGGAGGTAAGCGACGTCACTACTGTTACCAGGGTAACCAGCGGTGGGTCCAGGAATCACTGGACGGAGCGTGCCAACTCAAAAGGGTTTTTGGCCAGTTTTATGGATCCGCTACTGGTAAAGATTCATAAATATAAATATGGACATTTAACAGATTTGTAGATACGATGCGCTGTGATTGACTAACTTCGTGAACTCCGCGCATATTTAATATTCGGCGGCCACCTCTCCTTTATATTCCCAATGATACCATTCACATACCTCAGTAGACTCCCTCCATTTTACGGCCAAAATAAATAACATTTCGAAGGAATTTTTTAAGACTGAAGCGTAAAAGGGTTTTCTGGATTAAATACAAGAACGTCCTCCTGCGTAAACGCAAGAGGCATACTGCCCGCTGCGTAGCAAGAGCTCGCCATGCTGTCCTATCGCGGGCGGGGGGGAGGGGGTTACCCCATCCATGGCTGGGGGTGGGGCAGGGAGTTCCCCGGGGTACACCCCCCCCCTGTGAACGGACACATACCTGTGAAAACATTACCTTCCCGTCGTACTACGTACGCCGGCGGTAAAAAGTGAATTCTTCCACAAGTGTCTGAACTGCTTTGTCAGTACTTTGGTACTGACAAATTTAAATTTTGTGAGAAATGACCGTAAATGTGTCAAGAGGCAAGTGGCCTTGTAATGAATTGCACGCCATGTTGTTTGCTGTTTGGCCATAAGTGACAGGTGGCCTTGTAATGTAGTGTACACTATTTGTAGGTTTGTTCTACTTGACGTACAACGACGTCGGATTCGCCAGGACAGTTCGTAAGATCTACAGCGAATTGTAACGTTCCTGCTGAACGGAGGACTGTGTGTTTGACTTTATTTTACAGATGCACGGAACTTTGATTGTGTTTGACGACGGAGGTGAATGGTTAACCGTTCAGGCTGTTCTGTCGTCACGGAACTACGTAGAAAATTGTGCAGGATAATTTTGGTGACGGAATTCGGCCAAAAGAATTCTTTCACCAGGAGCACGAATCCAACTCGAATACAAGATTGTCAAGTTAATAGTTTAAACGCGGATTATTAGAAGACCGGATCAAATTATAAATACTGGGGTTCAAATTATTAGAAAAATTCAAGTCACGTTTGTAGCAGAAGCTTCGTCAGAATAACGGTGTGTTTACACTTTTGCTTCCGATTCTGATATTGGTTCCACAGGAATGTTCAAAAATGTTACCGGAATCAGAATCGTCCAGTGTAAATGCATCGTCAATTGAATTTAACCACAGGCTATTGAACGCCATTGGAATAAAAGGAACACCCGGCAGCAAGCCACCCGTTACCTTTAAGTTATATGTGTAATGTAAGTGATGTTAGTGAGAAGTAACGATAAATATGTCTAGTACATTTCGACTTCGTTGTTTGCTTCTATTTCGAAGGGGTCTATTATAAACAGATATAGACTAATGTAGAAGAAGTACATGCGTAAGGGTCCATTTACACCCATCGTTTGCGACGCCGCTGCGAGATCGCTCCCATATCAAATGTATGAATTCTGTCCTGTACTGTTACACCAAGCATCAGCATCAATGCTAGCATCAAATTTATCTGTCAGTTGCAAATGGCTTTGCAACCCATTGAGAGTGATGTCTTAGTGACATCGCAGACGCAATGCTGTTGCTGGATGTAAATGGGCTCTAAACGTATGGCGGCAGAAAGACTCGCGACTTGTTTGGCCGCTCATGAATGACACGCGAGACGACAGCGAGGCTCGCAAAGTTTTTATTAAATCTGTTCACATTTTACCGTCAAATACCCCGTCGAAGAAACGAACGCGACCCATTCTGCGAGTCGAGTCACTGTCACCATTGAGGACCGTTCGCACTTGACGACGATGATATATTTTAGTCGTTATGGACGGGTGCTGACAACAAAAATGGGTTGCACGGGTTGTAACCATCCACACTTGACAACAAAATATAACGTCGTTGTCGTCAAGTGCGAGCGGACCCTGACACTTTGATGGATACTCTGACGCATATTTACAAACAGTGAACATTGTTCATCTTTAAAGAATAAAATTTGATTTACATAACTACACATCCCTCGAGCTGCAACAACCAACAATTTTTAGGCAACTCGGGATTATGTCTCAAAACCTCAAAAATGCTCAATCTGTTTCGGTGAACGTCAAGAATACTTGTTTACAGGCCCACCTCCCTCCTTCCCCCTAAAAAAGAAGTCCAATCATGGCACTGTTGATTCACGTGGTTTTGTTCTAGTGAGACACAGAGCGACACCGTCGTCATCACTGATACAGTAGAACCTTCGGTTTACGGCCACTCCATTCGGCGGCCGCCTTCCTTTAATGCCAAACATTTGCTTGTACTATTGAGAGGTCGCCTCCCCTTTTGTATCGTCAATAAATAAACACAAATTAAAAGGCACAAGAGAAGTTCCATTATACTTGGTTGTTTAACCCCCTTCCCAGTCCTGCCCCGCCCACGTCCCGGCCCCATCCGGCAGCAGAAGGGAACCATTTCTATGGAACAGTATTGTGGAAGTCAAAGTTGCTCCTGTCCAATCATACTCCGCATGTCACTATCACGTGGACACAGCTTCCCGCCGTTGCTCCACATCGTGCTCTAGATCGCGCCACGTGTAGCTGAGATCCAGTCCGTACACGTGGAGCGCGAGGAGCTTCTCGAACACATCCGGGTCGTAGTCGTGGTACTCCGTGTTCCGCAACATCGCTCGCTTCGGCTCCAGACGCCGGTACAGCTCGTTCCCGGCGTCAAACCACGCCAGGTTCTTGACGCCAGAGGGCGTGGTGAAGTCCGTGGTGTTGAGCTGGAAACACAGGAAGTCGAAGTTGGCGTTGTCGGTGTGAACACAGTTCATGACGATCGGCTCGGGAAGGACTCGAGGCTCCGGCTGCAAACACAACACAGTGACGTCAGTAACGAGACAGTGACGTCATAATAACGTGCCGGTGACGTCAGTCATGTCACTACAACCAGAGATTTTCGTACAAGCAGGTGTTCGACACAATCTCAGAGGTTTTTTCTGGCCTCTGACTATAAACACTCTCCCCCGCCCCCCCCCCCCCAGCAAAGCAGTTAAACAATGACTTAGATTGGTGAGCCTTACCCCGTAGACGCTCTTAGCGTAGGCGAGCGAGTGCGCGAAGGTGAACATGAGCGCCTGCGCCTGGCGCTGTGAGACGCTCCAGTCAGTCTGGTGTGACATGTACAGGGTATGCGGACGCTCGTGCGAGAAACCTTCATGGAACGCTGCAACGAATCAACACTGTAAATCTGATTTCAAGATTATTTTACACTGAAAGAACAGAAGTACTTTATTCACATAGGCACTTGGTTAATTTTTGCACTTTCACTTTTCTGCAAAGTTCTTAGAGGGTGGCCACGCTCCGGTCAAGACAAAATTCCAGTGTTTTCATTTTTTCCCACCTTTTCCCTGTTTTTTTTTTCCAGCCACAAAATGCGACAATTATTCAACTACAACTGCCCACACAAATAACTACCAATATTATCCTCCAAACTACAATCACAATTGCAATGGAGCCTGTTGCAAACATTTCATTCCATTATTGGGTTGACCCACCCCCCCCCACTCAACATTTTACAAAATATTGAACATCCCATTGTTGAGGTTGTAGGTTGAGGGTATAACATTGCGAAACTGAGGAGATGAAGGCCAACCAAGAACACATTTGGCTTCCGATGGCCAAAGGAGCATTAATTAGTCCGCAGCCACCTCCTCAGAAGGTCCTGCTAGGTCCCCATGCATTGATCATGCACCCCCTTTTGGAAATATCCAATCAGAGTCTCCATGACACATGTACTCCGAGCAATAGCCAATGAGCTGATCGCATGACCCAGTCAACCAACCACAGCATGCCATGTCAGTGTGTATCCCTACTCACCCCCTCAGACCTGTACAACAGTAATCACTGGTCCAATTGTGTTGAGACTAGTACAAACCCTAGTTGGTTTGTTTTAGTACCTGCAGTAACCACCAAAGGTGCTAAATAGCTCCAGGCCTTTCCTAAGTTGCCACCCCCTCCTGGGTACTACTTTTTGTGGTAGCACGGATATTCTGGTGACAAGGCATTAGGTATATAAGGGAGGTGTACCCTATGAAAGTAGGACCTCCAGAAATGCCACCAAACTGTTCAGTGTCATAATAGCAAACTCATACATCTCTCGATACAGTTATATTAAAGCTGTTCTGCATACGTTCGACATACCAATATCTGCAAACATGATCGTCTCGACAGTCTGTATCGATAACTCTAATACATTGATGCGGTATCTGTACAGTGGTCGTTTATTGTAGTACTTCAGTTGTAAGTTACAGGTTCATCATGCAATACATAAAATCATCCTCGACGGAGCTAACGAGTATCTTAAGTAACAAGTATCACAGTGCATGGCGCACCCTGGTGGGGGGGTGCTCAGTGGGTAGGTCACTGTGACTGTTGCCCACTTTGGTCACTTCATGTGCTCAGGATTATGGTTGCTCGGTAATTAGATATGATTCACCGGGGTCGCTTAGTACGTCTGGTTATTGGCTATGACACAAACAGCAGGAACTTCTCAGGTATTTGTGAGGAGATAAACTGATTCTTCCCCCAGGATCATCCAAATGGCATATTAGATGTTTTGGCAATACTTT
The DNA here is from genome assembly GCA_038406175.1 of Haplosyllis leylae. Classification (NCBI taxonomy): domain Eukaryota; kingdom Metazoa; phylum Annelida; class Polychaeta; order Phyllodocida; family Syllidae; genus Haplosyllis; species Haplosyllis leylae. The sequence goes on along the minus strand of JBCAUG010293084.1, from coordinate 12,815 downwards.
TAGATCCTGAGAAGGTAGAGCCAGGTTAACTCCTCCTGTACAACCTGTTACTTAAGTGTCATTTCCATAGTCTTCTGTAGTCTGTACAAGTAAATGTGAGAAGTTAACTTAAAGTCCATATTTATGTCATTGTATTTATGAATGTATTTGTTTACAAAGTTTCTTAGCTGCACTTTAGAACTTGAGCATGTACCACTTTGACTTGTGTCACTACATTTAAACTACATCTGCATTTGTAACCTGAATTGTATCTGGAATCACTTTGACTAATCTCCGCAAATATGTGTGTGCATAAGCTGTCTGTGAACTGTGTTATTGGGGACTTTCCAACTCCTCACATGGTGAATGTACATTTATTGGATCTACAGAGGAACTATCGGACTATTGATGTCACACCTTCAGACTTTGATTGTTAATTCACCTTGCTTTACATTAACCAGTCTTAGGAGTAACAATAAAGACTGCACATCAGCTGAGTGTTTGTATTCTTCATTGTGTGGAAAGCCACCCCTTCGGAAGTCTACCCCCTCACCCAGTAGTACAGTCAGCAGCTCCTCCTTCACAAATAGGTCCAGTGCATGAACTAACACCCATGAATAACTGCTGTCACCCCCTGAGATTAAACTACTCTTGCTCTCCTCACTGACCTGGCCGACACTCAATTCTGACTGGGGTTGAGTTTTATTACACAAACCAAGACAGTGTAAATATTGGTGACATAAGTTTAAAATTTTATCAAATTTTAATTTGCATTTGAAACCATCCTGAAAGAGAAACTTATTCGCAAAAAAGTTAACCAGAAAATGATGCGAAAGGAAAATGATATGAATACCTCGAACTCACTTTGTATCCTTTTTCATTTTATTTCTCACACAGAATTTTGCTAAAATGGTTCTTTGCATCCCGTATTTGGCATTATTTGTTTCAAGACCATTCCTCAAAGTGCACTCGCGTTTTTCACGATAAGCAAATCTGACAGATCTGACAGAAATAATAACGTATTTTTTTTAGAATTATCTTTATCTAAACTTTAAAAGTAAGGGTTATTTAAAATTTCTAGTACCTGCTAGATTGTGTGTACTTTATCAAGTAATTAACACATTCAATAGTGAGGAGTAGAAATCCAGTTCCAGGGCTGGCAGGTCTGAATGAAATGCGTATTGTGAAAAAACTAGACTGGTATATTAAGGTCAGTCATACGGTTCAGATAATTTAAAGAGATCTGCATATTATGTGATCAGTAACAAAAAAAATAGTAGCATATTCACACTTCCAGGGGACTAAAACGGAGTCGCATACATCGCATACTTTCAATGTACTGTAGTAAGATCCCAACACTTGTTTTGTCACAAAGTGACCCTTTTAACTAATAAATAAAGCTGTTCAATTGCCATTGAAATTGATGTAAGTGGGTATGTTTTGTAGATATGATATCTGGAATGCAAATTGATCACGGCCTTCATAGAAATTACTAGAAATGAACGTGAAGTCGGGTATACAATCACATATACGGACACTAATTGCAATGCTATTCATTCCCAGATACCCCGACAATGCCTGGAAGAACAATGTCCGTTGGCCAATTGCGACGACATATTTCACGTTCATTTCTAGTGATTGTTGCCCGCAAAATTTACCAATCGAGTTTTTCCTAATGAGATCCTGTAGAAATTCTACAGAATTTATAATAAAAATTGTAAAAAGTGGTATTTGAACCTACTACCTCTTGCTAAAGAATCAGAGGTGGTAGCAGAGCGTCACAGAAACACAGGCAACAGACAGAACATCTGAATTGGTTCCAATTCATGCTTCAGTGATTTGTAAGATTCTATAGAATTCCATAGAATTCCACAGAATATATCTTCATAAGGAAAAACTCGATTCGCGTCTACTCTCACTGATTCCACACAGGGTTAATGAAAAGATTTTGAAATTAGCCTTTCGCTGATTGGCTTAAGAGACATGATGAGGAAAAGCTTTTTCGGATATGTTTTATGTTTTCAGAGTTTTTCTCGGTGGCTTTCCACGCCACTGTCAGGGCACAGTCTCCAACTATCGCTCACAATGAAAAAGTGAAATTCGACCAAGTGTATCTTAACACAGGAAATGGGTAAGAACTTTACAATCCTAACAATCCCTGTGCATATACATGGGAGATTTTGTCACAAATAAAAATCTCCCAGAATCTTATTTTAACTTGATTTTGCAACTCCGAATAGATGTCCCACATAGTAATACTGAAGAACGGTACTTCCATACTTTTTCATTCATATTTTTTTGTCAAGCAGAGTGGAACTATTGACTTTTGGATGTCTTTGATTTTCTAACCCTCCCACTGGTAAAGGTCTATTGTCTGTCGATCTTGTTGATCGAGCGTTTCACAAACACACTGATTTGGCAATAAAGACAATATTGGCATCGGAGACGTTACTATGTCAATACAAAAATATCAAGTAACAAAATGTTACCCCATTGAATATTGAACCTGAGAACAACATGAGCTCACCATTCCAGAATATATTCCAATAATTGTTTGCCTTTAAGCATGCACTGAAAAGCCAGAGGACTAATGTATCCTCTTACCAATTCACATTCACATTTCACAGATACGACAGCACAACTGGAGAGTTCACGGTACCTGACGATTCAGCCGGATTGTATTTCTTTTCCATGCATCTGGTAATAGCCAATAAAAAATACGCATCCATGGACTTGAGACGAAATGGAGAAAGACTATGCGCATCTCGTGCAGGCCAGACAACATCCAATTCAAATGACGAAAGTTTTATAGAAAGCTGCTCTGCAACTGTTGAACTCAATTCAGGTAAAAAAATGAAGCAAAAATAACGTTGCGTCATTGAATATTCGCAATGCTGGCGTGTATGACGTCATGACAGCATTCTGTGTAAACAAATTACAATCAATGACTGCAGCTTAAAGTAGGCCTCCTTATCATAAAACTGCCAAGGCATAATCCCAAAAACTATGGACCCCCCTCTTTCAGCCACCATGTGTGCAATGAATCATTTGTTTGCTTTTTTACAGGTGACAAAGTGTGTGTTCAAAGAGGGAGTGGCAACGACAACACACCCCTGTGGTGTCCCTACGATTGGTGTGGATTCACAGGATTTCTTCTGAAACCCACTGGTTAAAATAAGGGACACTTTAGACCGTAGTGTCTCATTGTGGTGAATGAGGAAATCCATCGATGCCCTCATAGCGAAATTTGATATTTCATTTTATGACTTAATGGGAAAGAGTGGTTATAGGATGCATAACATATGTTCAAAATACAAGTTTTAGTTTGTTGTAAAAAAACGAAATGATACATTTAATGTGGCTCCGCTGTACGCCCATCTTTGAGGTTGGTGTCCGACCCCATCTGAGAAACAAGTTCTGTTAAGAGGGAACATGTGTCGGTGCGTGTCTCATATGATCTCATGTCTGCTTGCTTCTGTAGAATCTGGTCTTGCGCTGCATTGTGCAGAGTCTTAAATACAAGCACAAACTGAATCTTATCGGCTGTGTAACTGATTACAGTCATTGGCTGCGTGCTTGGTTGGATCCTGATGAGGCTATCATCAACCTTTAGTATACGACAGCTTGAGTCAGGTTTAGAATCCAGCACTGAGCTTAACGTTTAATTCTTTGAACATAACTTAATGATACATGTAAATTTTACAACTTTAGTGGAATTTTTTAGCCAAAATTCCAAAGAGTTTTTTGCAGTTGTGACAGAAAGCTTGTGTTGATACCCCACTGTTTTGTACTGTGTGACTGTGCAAGTAATACGTAAAAAATGTGAGAATCACTGTTTGCTTTTGTATCATGTATGTTATATATTTTCAGAAGCGCATCAAGTTGGCAAAAATGTTTCATAATTGTTCCTTCCAATTAAAAAGATATCAATCAAGTACTCTTCAAAATAGATGCGCTCTCTTTCTTATTTATTTAAATGCACTGAAAATGGTTCTTGCGTAGTGACTAACTTCAGTCAAGTCCATTGTTTTTACTCAACCAAATTCAGTAATATGCTGAGTCTAACGAGCCAGCAATAAGATTTACTGTAATTACAGGAATTCAGTGAAGTCATTTTGAAAAACCCCGAATGTTTCGTTTCAGATCTAACTTGGTTCTAGTGATAGACTGGAAAGAGAGATTGAACAACTGGAAGTGATGAGTCAAAACAAATGAAATTAAATCAAAAAAGAGTTTTTGCGCAAATCGCAAAAAATTCTGGAGGGGAGTCCCACTTATTTCGGATGCGGGTGGGTCTGTAACCAATACTGCACGTTCCTGATAGCTGCCAACAAAAATCAGGAAAAATATCAGTGTAATGAAAATCTGGATTTTATTGGAACAGCAGAAAAGGTTGATAAATATGGAATCTTTCCAGTTTGAGATGTTTATAGAACGGAATGTCACATTTTGAATCATTTTAAGGAAGCAGCTGTCAGAATTAATTTACAAAGTTCTTATTTTTCTTGGCTGATCAGCAGGGCTCTGTGTTCTATCAAATATGAAATGTTCCTGGTTCTCAAGGTTTCGAAATTCACAACGACAGACGCTTAAATTTTCAAAAAAATAAAATTAATTTAAAAATTTTTTTGGTATCCTTCTTGCCAATTAATTTCTTTTCAGGTCAACTATTTTAAAGTACGAGATGTTCTAACAATTCACATTTCAATATTTTGCGCGTAGATAGACCACAATAAGACATGCCTCTGATATGCACCGGACGCAATTCGATTTAATATGTCTGTGTCTGACATGTTATCTACTTCAATTGTGGTAATATTATCAATTATGACACGAAAAGGAGGGAGTATTACATTTATTTTCACTAGGGACTATTTGGCAAATGAAGCACGTCAGTGGCGGATCCAGGATTTTCAAGACCATTATTTGGCCAAATTTTTCACGAAAACTGCATGAAAATGGAAGAAATTGGACCCGGGGGTTTGGGGGGAACGTCCCTGGTGCCCCCCTTAGATCCGGTAATGCACATGTAAATAAGCAATAAATGAAATATCCACGCCCCTCCCCATCTCGGAAATTAAAGATCACTAAGCCAGTAAAGCCAGATAAGGAATAAAAACCCCAGTTTCCGATGACACAATTAACGAGAATGTTGACCGTACGCGGTCAAAGCTTTAGTCTCCGCAAGATGCTCCACTTTTCCCAGTTGGGGGGGGTTGATGGTCAACTTCCAACTTTTGATTCTGAGTCTAAATCTGCTAAAAACCCAAAGTCCCAGTGTGGGGAGGGGGGGGTTGACGGTCAACTAATTTTGGGGGGAGGGGGGTTGGTGATCAAATATTTCTTGGGGGTTGATGGTCAAATTTTCAGCAAAAAAATATCCACCCAGTAGCAGTGAGTGCATCACAGAGACTAATGACAGAAACATGTGCGTTAATGTGGAGAATAACAATTTGGGTGGAAACTGACTTCCTGAAACTGACTAGGATGTAAATTTAATTCGACGCTGCTTGTTGTAAATTTACTGATCACATTGATAGCCTGCCGGAACCGTAGGCCACGTCTGAAAGTAACGTAAGTACTTAGTAATATCTTAGTACTTGTTATCCCGTGCGAAGAATTCACAGGTAAGTCAATGGGTGTTGTGCCAAAAAAAATGCAAAGTATGGCCCTTTATCTATTGTGGTCAATGGAGGGTGTCCATACCAGTGGCGGATTTGCTGGGGGGCCAGGGACGGGCCCCCCTCTCTGGGCCAAAATTTCTTCTTTGTTATGCATTTCCTGGCAAATTTGGTCAAAGTAGTGTGTTGGCGCCCCCCCTCAGGGGTTGGCACCCCCCTGGGAAATCCTGGATCCGCCACTGCATATAACAGCCTGGGATTCTAATTTTAGCCTAATTCATGGTTTATGGGCAGTTGCATTTGTGTTGGCCAGTTCTCATTTTTTCCGAATTATTTTTTCATGTCAAATGTAAATAAATTAACTAAGAATATTTCAGCCTACTTATGTACTGAAAAATAATGTCACGTATTACAACCAATTAAACATCGAACAAATATTTTGGAATGTCCAAATATGTATAAAACTGATTTGAATTTTCATATTATGTTTACAGACAATGGATAGTGAACCGGTGTATGAAATACCAATTCCGCAAGGTGCCACTTACTACGCCAATGTCGACGAACAAAGTGACGCAACAAATAGAAAGGTTGGTGACTCAGTCACTTTTACATTCTCAGCTTTTTGCTGCATTAGTGTTGAACCGTTCTTATTTTTGCAGCGGCGGTTCCAGGTTTTCCCTGACGGAGGGCGCCAACCCCCAAGGCGGGGGTACCAACTTGTTATTTGGCCACAATTTTCCCCGAAAACTACATGGGGGGGGGGCGGGAGTGGGTTCCTCGTGCCGAGCCTAAAATCCTCCAATTGCTTGCCGAATGTTTTTTTCTGTTCTGATTTCAGTATCTAATGGCAAATGTCAATAACTTTTGCAGAACAGTCTGTGTGACACGGAGTTAAAAAGTGTTTACATGGACATTCCTCAGAGGGAAGAAAGAAGTCCTTACGTCACAGTGAATAAACAAACCAAGGCAAAGGTTTGTGTCCCTTACAGAGGTCTTTAGCCCTTTCGTAAAGCTTGGAAACATCTGCAACAGGTTGAATTCGAATGGGTGATTACCCTGTTCTTTGACTTCCAAAAACCGAATTGAGTATTTTTCTAAAAAAAACCAAATTTTTACATCAAGTTTTCAGTGAGTAACATCATGAACTACCATAATTCAAATCAATAATTCATATTTCACATTATTGAAGACCGTAATAGTTACATTACTTTTTAAAGAAATGGAAATTTACTCCATGGAAAAAGCGTGGCCCATGCCAACCATTGTCGTCCAAAATTAGTCTCTTGAAAACTTTCCAAATCTACTAATTCAAAAATAAAATTTCTAGCGATGGCTTTAGGATAAAGATAAGTAATCTCGTTTTCTGTAATTGTTTTTGATTTGTTTCGTTTTCATTTTATCAATGACAATTTGACTGGCACTTCTGGGTGAAAATAATGATACGCTTCAGTAATTGTAAATCAAAGTTAAACAAATTAAATCAAATCAAAATAAAATGAAATAGAATTATAATTAAGAGAATTTTACACGCTTTCTCAATGAATTTGTTTAAATTATTCAAAAAGTTAAAGTATGGAATTCGAAGCCATAACACTCACAGTCGGTGACTTCCCACTAAACCTGAGCAGCACAAGTAGATCCAAATATCCTTGATTTCCCGACTAATCAACGTTATCAGGTCAATTTAGTGAATTCGACAAAGGATGCAAATTGTTATGAAGAGGACCATTCTTGTTGTTCTTTCCAGATGCATTCATTTGTCGCTAGTATATACATGAGGTGAATGTTTAACATGATACCATTACATATATATTTTTTACCGCCCGCACACGTAGTACGAGGGAAGGTAATTTTTTCAGTTGGTCTGTCTGTCCAACAGGTGGTTACTCAGATCATACATGTAGCCAGGGGAGTCTGTGAGGGTTTGGCCCGTGGAGTGGATACTATGTCCTACAGCTGGGAGGGGGGGGGGGGGTATCCAGGCTGAGTACCGGAGATAGGACAACACAACAAGCACTTCCTACGCAGCGGCCGGTATGCTTCTTGCGTTTACGCAGGAGGACTTTCTTGTTATTTTCAGAAGTGGAATGTTTCAAAATTGTTACGTCATATTATCACTGTGATTCTACTGGTTTCGGTCTGTTTACTCTCCTGGAGACTGATTCACATAGAAAATGTCGTGGAAACTTGAATGCACAATCCACTGAACAGTAAGTTTAGTAGATTTAGCAAAATGCTGCATCAGCAACAAACTTTGATTTTCTTACTTCAAGGTTTTATAAATGTAAAGAATATTCTCAACTCAAATTGAGAGTCCATAAATTCTGTATCTGCAATCCACAGAAATAATATTTTAATGGTAGTAGATCTAGTAAAATTTTGATGTGTATCGTACGATTTTAAAAAATGCTAGATGTTTGGCAAAAAAACTCCAATGGAATATTTTGAGGCTGTCGATGTGACAATATTTGCATTGTATTGGTGCTGGCTCGTTAGTGAAAGAGAGGGCCCATTTTTTTTTGGGGGGGGCGGGATGCCCTGGCAAGTTTATGATTTATAAGAAGACCTACGTTAAGCTGCAGTCATTGGTGGGAATTTGTTACAAAGAATGATGATATCACCAGAACGTTTTTTTTTTTGTGCAAGGTAGAAATGACCCAGCAAGCAAACGTCTAAAGTCACGACTTAACGTTTTTTACGTTGCTTTTATCTTCGTGAGTTTATACTATACTGAACCAAGAAGAACAAAGAAAACAAATCCTAGGTTGTGGAACTTGATCAAAAATGTATCCATTTATTGTCAACACAATTGTCAGAAGCAAAGTGGACAGAAATTTATAGACAGCAACACACTTTATTTCTATCCATATGTCAATTGCGTTCTTTCCAAAGGAAGTTGCAATGCGAATACAACATTATTGTCACATAAAAGTTGTATTTACCACATTTTTGTCTCGTTTGCATTGGAAGACAATAAGAACAGCAGTCATGAATGGGTTTCATAGTTACAAGTCTTACTATTCAAAACTGGTGGCTGCAAAATTAACCTATCTGTCGATGTCATAGAAGTTTTCCATTACGACATTACTACGACAGACAATATTTTCGTCTAATGTTGTAGAAAGTTTGTTAGATACAATCAACAAAGAAAGAGAAGTACAAGTACAAGCCATGGAATCTCTTGCCGGAGAACTGGACCAAGAAGTACAAGCCATGGAATCTCTTGCCGGAGAACTGGACGAAGAAGTACAAGCCAGGGAGTCCCTTGCCGGAGAACTGGACAAAGAAGTACAAGCTAGGGAGTCCTTTGCTGGAGAACTTGACCAAGAAGTACAAGCCAGGGAGTCCCTCGCTGGAGAACTTGACCAAGAAGTACAAGCCAGAGAGTCCCTTGCTGAAGAACTGTCCAACTTTGATAATGACATTAATCAAATAAGGACGACCATTTCACGTAAGTCATCCCTAGGAAACTCAACTGCTTCATTTTCACAAGACAGCTTCTTATTAACATTACGAGGCAATACTAACAGCAGCGTCACCCTTTCTCTCAAACTTATGCAGGCAATTACATTTTGGACAGCATTTTTTTTTTATTTGATTGTTTTCCTAAATATGTGGTCAATAACGAAAAGTTAATGAACAGTGCTAAGTAACTTTATTCAAATGTGAAAATAGTGGAATATCCATGCTTTGTACAGGAGAATGTCATGTTTAATTTTTCAGAGTTCTTCTCGGTCGCTTTTCACGCTGTTGTCAAGAGTGAACGTTATCCAACAGTGAACAGTGATGAGAAGGTGAAATTCGATAGTGTAATCCTCAACAGAGGAGGAGGGTAATAAATGTTGTGTCATATTAGTAATTATATTTCTCATAAAACTTAATTGTTAACAACTATTTACTCCAAATTTTACATTATAATCAAGCAAAATATATTCAGCAAAGATTGTCTCCAGTGAGAGTAGAACTTAGGACCTCATGTGATCTACATTGATGCCATGCTTGCTGTGTTAAGTTGACATGTGTTAATTGTGAGATCTTGAACTGAAGTTTGTTTCACGCACCATTTCCCTTTTGGACTTGGATCATTTCTAGAATCAATAGAGTCTGACTTTATGAAGGTGTTAAATATTCAGACAGACAATCAAATGTCAACTGAGCACAGTTAAGGAAAAATCAGGCCAGATCACAAAAAGTCCTGGGATTCTATCCTCACTGGAAATTCTTTATTTTTTCTGAATTTATTTTGCTTCAGTTCACTTGATTTAAATTCAGGCTAAATATGTCCATTTGATCTTATCGTGAAACACTGGAATTTATAGCTAAAGTGATCATGCACGCCATAGGATTTTCTGATTCGACGTATTGAAAGGACAAATATTCCTTAAACCTAAATCTACCTACTTTTAACTTCCTTCAGGAAGTAGTCATGATAAAATATCATTTTATTTTCCTAGGTACAATGGTGCAACTGGAGTGTTCACAGTACCCAACAGCCATGCAGGACTGTATTTCTTGTCCGCACATATCGTTATTAATGACAAAAAATGGGGGGAATTTCTGTTGAAGAAAAATGATAACCTATTGTGTGGATTTATAGAAGATAATCTAGCAGGAGATAGACAAGAAGGCACTGGTAGCTGCTCGGTAACAGTGGTGCTAAAAGCAGGTGCAGACTTTTTGTGGTTTCATAAAAGCATCTTTTTAATGAGATCTTCTGTAAATAGTCCATTGGCAAGGGTTCTTAATAGTCCACCGATTGTCGGGAAACTGCTAAATCTGAAAGTTGCAATAGTTCGGTCTGATTTATTTATGAAAGTACAGATGAATTTTCAAAAAATTGATATCCACACGGATGTGAAAAAACACATTGTAAAATTGCATTATAAATGCATTTAGTCAGAGCATTTCATGAAAGAGACTATTTGGCTTTAATTTGCTTAAATAGAAAACAACCACAATTTACCATTTCCATTTCTTTTTCTTGTAGGTGATCAAGTGTATGTTGAGAAAAATGAAGGATCTGTGGACCAGGCTCTTGACTGTTTTCACAATTGGTGTGGATTAACAGGATTTCTTATGAAACATACGTGATGAAATTTTATCTATTCATCGGTTTTTGTAACCAGAAATATATATTTAGATTTGCTTCTTCCTACTAATGTCTGAATTTTAAAGTTTCATCTTGTCTTAAGTAGCAGAAAATTAACATCACAGTATTATTTATTATTTTATTATTATTATAATGCTTATTAAATAAAATAAGTTGTTACTAATTGTGCTTGTTAATGGTATCTTTTCATTTAAAGCATAAAAGGTAAGGATCGAGACGACACTAAATTGTTGTCTTATCTTGGATCCTTCAATTAAAAGGATCGAATGTTCATAATTTAGGAAGAGAACACAAAAAAAATTGCACGAAAAATATTGCCCATTCTCTATGATTCTCTGCGAAAATCTGTCTTATCATTAGTCTCAGTACTATTTACTTTAAGACAGAACATTACTTGTGCCCTTCAATTTCACAGAAACTTCTGGTCCGAGTGACAACTTTAAAAGAAGAATACAGAATCCAATGTTATTAAATACAGCCAGTAGGGAGAATTATGGTTTCTTTTTACGTTTTACTTACATAAAAAACCAACAAAATCATTATAAATTATTTAAGTTTAATATTTCTGTGAGATGAATGTCTATGTTCTGTCTGACTGTCGGAGACAGATTTATTACCTTTTAAGCTTTTCTTTAATTTGGATACCCTTGATATCCGTTTTTTTTGTACATACAGATTAAACATCGTACAAGAGTTGAATGAAAATTTACAGCAATAACATAAAGCGGAACATTTGAGATTTTTTTACGATAAGGAAATGTACATATCTGATAGAAATAGAATGTAATTTTTAAGAATTGTCACAATTTTAATTTTATGTGCAAAGATTGTTTTACATTATTGACCCTTGCTAGAATGTATTTACTTCATTAAATAATTAACATCTACAATAGTAAGGAGTAGAAATCCACTTCTAGGTCTGACAGAAATGTCTATCCTGAAAAACTGGATTACCGGGGACGACAGATATTTCTCGCCTCTTGTCTGGGAAACTCTTCCGTAAATTTCAAGTAGCTGAATCAAGCAGATTTACCGAATGATACTCTCTATTCATTAACATCAAACCAAGAATATAATTTTGTTGTATATTTTAAACATTACACCACGAGTAAGGAGAAAGAATTACATTTATTTACACGAAAATTTAAACAAGTGCAATACCAATTCCAAACTGCAGAAAAATAGTATTTAAAATTATCACCGTATCGTTGGGGCTCAAACCCCTCCGCCGAAAAAGACTGGGTTAAAAAAATTGACAGCTCCTCCAATAGAGGGGTTAAAATGTAAAAAGCAGTAAATTTACAGACGGGGTGGGATAATAACAGATGTACACTTTATTTAAAATTCCGTGTATATGTCATGTTGATAATAAAAATGTTTCGCAAGAGATGAATTTGATGACTGAGATATTGTTAAATTTTTGAAATCATCGTATTTTTTTGTTGTTGCAAATTATTTCATTGCATCTGGTCCAAATGTTTTCTTTCTGAATTGCGCATGTTGTTCGACATATTCTTCCCCGTTTGTAATCAGATTGAGTGATTGCTAACAGATGTAGCATTTTAAAAAATAATAAGGAAATAATTGTTATCATGAGATCCTTCTGTTCGTATTTAACCGCAATATTGAAATTGAATCTAAGTCACAAGTCCGATCATAACTTCCTCAACAAATTTTATACCATGAAGTTACTGTTTTATACAATTAGAGTTCTATTTTATTAGTCTTCGCCCGGAGACTATCTGTGATGCACTCGTAGTTGTTTGGGTTAAAAAATCTTGTCAAATTTTTTAGTTCACCCTAAATTCCCACCAGATGTCAGCATCAAAAGTAACAGCCCCCCCCCCACTCCCCAAAATAGGGAAAATTGGGTTTGAGTTCTTTCTTTTTGGACTCAGGAACAAAAGTTTACCACCAAGATTTGGACATAGGGAAATTTGGTTTTCAGCAGATTTGGACTCAGCATCAAAAATTTGAACTTGGTCACCAACCCCCCCCCCCCACCCCGCCCCGCCCCATCCCAGCACCACCCCCACCCCCTATCAGACATATGGAAATTTGGTTTGATTTTCAGCATATTTGGACTCAGTATAAAAAGTTGG
>JBCAUG010292973.1:0-17718 GCA_038406175.1 Haplosyllis leylae | reverse complement strand
AACCCCCCCCCCCCCCCCCATCATTGTAGTGTGTGGAGCATCTTGCGGAGACTAAACCTTTGACCGCGTACGGTCAACATTCTCGTTTGCTTAAGCATTAGAAAAGTCCAATAATTTAAGCCCTGACGCAAGTAAATAGCTCCTTCATCCCAGTTCCACGAAAAGTATTCCGTATGTAGAGTTACAATTGTTGGTCATTTGTATTTATATCCTCGAACAATCAGTATGAATCATTATAAGAGCCATCAAACACAAAAGAGCAAAGAGAGGTACTCTGACACAAACGGCAGAAAGCTACAAATGCAACTGTAATTGCATGTCAGATGTTTGGGGAACCTTTGAGTGTGAAAAGTTAACGACCCGCGTACTTGATATTTGTTGAAACAGGGTAGCCACAGTTGAGTCCATTCAAAATTCCTTGACATTTCCATGACATTTCCCTGATAAAATAACAATTTTCCCTGACAATTTCTTTATTTTTCAAGTTATGAAAAAGCAACATTTAATTGTTAATAACAGAAATCTCTGCATACACCACAGATTTTTTCAAAGGCATCAGTTCAATAATAATAATCAGTAGACCTTGAGTTTATATTTGCCAAGCAGCCATTTACATAAACACAACCCAGATAGAGCTCATATTATATGATTGGAAGTTTTAATCTAAAAAAATGTCATGAAAAAATTCCCTGACAATTCCCTGACATGGGTCAAATGGCCAAAATTCTCTGACATTTTTTCCAAATTCCCTGACTTTTCCCTGACACGTAGCAACCCTGCTGAAAGCAGAAAGGCCTTCTACAGTTTTATTACAATCTAAGAGTACACAATGTTTTTTGCATCAATGATGTGCAATACAGTTCATAGGAATCGCAATAGCAACATTTTCAACGGATTCTGTATACGAAGTTGTCACAATTCAAGAACATTAAATGCACTGATAGCAATGGCTTTACACCAGAAGCAGTAGCTTATAAAAAAAAAATTACTAATTTCATTAGGCATCCATTGCTTTCAAACATTAATCCCTCGTTTTGCTCTTTTTTTTTCGTTTGCTTTGGATTTTGGGTGGGATGGTTATTGGCCAATGAGCCACAGTAGTTAAGTCAGATGTAGCTATGCGTTGTGACAGTATATCAATCCTAGATAGACATCATTCACTGACTGAATATTGCAACCATCAGACATACAATACATTAAAATTGGGTTGTTTTTTTTTGTGTTTTTTTTTGCAACAGTCTTATCTTGGTACATTGGGGGTTTTTTTGCAACAAGTCTTACCTTGTTACATTTTAAATTATTTGAAGTCTTTTTTTCTACGACGGATCAACCTTAACACCTCCTTAACATCACTCAAATGAAAATGTACTGTTTAATGTATCCCGTTTATTCACTGGACACAAACAATACCACAAAAGGTGAATTACTCAACATAGCAAGGGTTACATCGGTACATGTGAAATGTACAATAGCTTTGATGCCCGTCAAGGTTACAATGTACCTGGTACTGATTACTTCTGATAGGATCGACAGCAAAAATGAGTAAATCTGCCACAGCTAATCAATAAACAAGAGGCTTTATTTACAGATTTAGGTAGTCCATACAGCCTTTTGTGACGAAACAGAGCTAAATTCTAGTTATGGATACTCGCTGGCACACTGGTAAAATGAATGGCTTTTGACTAGATATCAGCCAACAACACACTTTATTGTTCAATTACATTGTACTAGTCGTTTTTCGTGGCTAACGATAAAAGGCATTTCGATAATTACCTCGAAGGAGAAGCAACAGTTCAAAAGGATTTATTTTTGAGAACAGCACAAGAGTTTCTCTCTTCCTGTAACACAATGCTTTCTGTTCACGTCATTACCATGAGATGAGCCTTCCGATTTCCTACTACAGAAACTTTTCCAACTCGTTAGTCTCGGTCCATTTAAAGATCTTACGCTGGCCTTGACAGAAACACTTCGCCCACTCAATATTCGACCACAGTTCATGACTTGAACATCACAACAATAGCATTTCATACTAACCTTATGATGATACGATACATCTTCGGAGTGCTCTTCTAGTTTCTCACTCAAACACAAACCCATTCTTGCAGCAATTTCCGGAAAATCTTGGTTTTAACTGCTGCTAACTTTCAATTGAAAGAGGTGACTAGCGAAACTAGAACGTCCTGCCAATCAAGAAACTGGCTTTTTATTTCCGACCATATCCATTACTCACTTACACGGCCATATTTATTGCCACTGCGAGCCAATTTAGCCTTGCCCAATCTCGTCTCGGCTGTATGTCCCTTCGTAGAGTAGGTATTCGGTAAAAAATATCAATATTTAACCACAGAGTGTCTTTCATTTCCTGTGGTAAAATTCCAGTAAAATGCAAAATGAAATAAAACCACGCTAACAAAAATTTACACAAAGCGTTCTCACATCAGCAGAAAATATACTGATTCTTATTTTTGTGTCAAGAGCCCAACTGAAAGAAGGGTGTGTGGCACTATGTCAAGAAAAGCCAGATGCCCCAAATTTACCTAAACATTCTGATCACATTTCAAACACGCAGTCCTACGTGTGGCAATTTGCAAGATAAAAAAGAACAAAACGTAATTACTGTCCAAAAATTAAATGTAAATGGTTACAACTGACACGTGACAATCGCGAAGACGATTTACCATATCGCATATTCTGAAACCAAACGGTATTATTGGGGCAAAGATATTTTTATCTCTTCTTCTTTATGGAGCCAAGTTGTTCACCACACAAGCAGCTCTTACTTAAACAACCTTGCTAGAGTCTCTACAGTTTCAAAATCCACAACATTACACTGAGTCACACATGTAATCTTTGTGCTTTGTGAATACTCAGTAGCCTCCGAGCAATTAGTGTTGTTTTCATATGTGGAACATTTGTTTAGGTGTGGAAGTAGTCTGTTAATGTTGTAAATTCTGTAAAATGTATCAAATATGTGGAGCAACACGTTACCAATGGCTCAATACTTCGGAACATAGATTACTTTAAATGTCTTTCTTCAGGTGTGCGGAGATGAAAAGAATATGGGGACTTACCTCCATTACTGTTGTCATACAAGAATTTCTAAGACCAGACACACTTGTAGATTTCACAAAAATCTCGACAACCTGCCCCACCACCTTCATGAATTTTCAAGACACAGAATGCAAGTACTTACCCGTATCCACGGATGTGCTAAGGCCTGTTCTACTGTGATTCTCTGGTCTGGATCTAGCTCTAACATCCGATGGACTAAGTCCTTCGCTTCTTCTGATAAATACTCAAATTGCCGCGTTCTCGTCTGCAAAGAATGATGAACCAACTGAACATGTCTCCGATACATGAAAAATGTAGCCAACTTTGAACCATATTTATTCAAGGTTACTCTGAAAAATGGATTTCGTGTCCGGAGGCCATTTCTTTATTTATACTGCTTGAGCCACTTAAATTGAGAATGAAGGTGAGCTAATCCTCCACTCTAAAAGAGCACTTTCTGGTTAAAAGTGTACAAGGGATCGAGATATTTATTTAAGTCCATGTTCCTGTAGATGTGGTTCCTTGTGTAACATTCAACATTTTCGGAATGATCAATTAAAATCTGGTCCGTCCTTGTTAACAGTTAGAGTAAGAAAAAATAAAACTTACTGTGTAAGCACCCCTGACGATCATGTCAAATAGTCGGTCCTTGGTCCCATAAAAAGGTAGCTGCCCAGAGAGAAGTATGTACATCATTACGCCGCAACCCCACACGTCCACCGGTTTACTGTACGGTTGTCTGGCAACCACTTCTGGTGCCATAAAATGCGGCGTTCCTATTCGCCCTGAAATTAATATTAGCAGATTTTCAAAAGTACACCTGTATATTAACATGCTTCCATTATCATAAAACAGACTTATCCATCTAAAATAGGCTTATCCATGTAAAACATGTAACTTCCGTAACAGACTATGAACATATCTGAAGGACGGCTTTCAACATGCACAAAAATGGAAGTTACCCTCGAAACATACACTTGTGTAAAAATTAACAATCGGTGCATTTGATTGGATGGTGAAAGTGATGACAAGCACCCTATGGCAGTCATTACATTTTAAACAAAACTCTTCAATTAAAAAGCCTCACCCGGGCTAAAGAATAAAGAAAAGGTTGGAATAAAAGCAAATCCAAACTCGTTTCCCGGACTGTAGCGGTGCAACCTCTGATGGGCGTACGACTTTAAATATTTTCCATTTACATTTGTTCTTTTAAATGATTGCGGATGTCTCTGGGCTTATACTTTCTTCAATTTCTTATGGTTCTTAAAATTTAAAAATACAATATGATAAAATAATGTTATCATATCCTTACTACACTTTCAAGATTCTATTTTTGTAAAATAGTACTGCAAGAAACTATATTGCAGGTATTAGTGCTTTATTTTCATTAGCTTGCAATTTATATCTTCAACCAAACTGAAAGAAATAAATTTTAAAATAATATTCGCTTTAGTACCCATTCAAGGATTATTAGTTATGTTAGTAACAAATGCAGCAGTCTATCCATGCCCTAATTTTACAATCTTACCAAATTTGGTCTCTTGAAAACTGAGCCATATTTGTGTCGAATAATGTCTATAGGCTTCAAGTTCTGCAAGTTTAATTGCATAATTGTTTTTATTGGTCAGGTTTACACTAGCCTAAAATGTACCGTTCAATTTTAAGTGATTTTCAGGCGTAAGGGTTAACCAGTTTTCACAGAAGGGAGTATTGTTTTCACACGAATAAGGCTGGGGTGCGTCAAAGGCTAAAATTGTAATGAGTTTGAGATCTCAACTAAATACTATTGCAATTGAAATGAAAATTAAATGGATCAACTGCTATCTGAAAAATTAACTGAAATTGGAAACTTTACAAAAAGTAAGCCTCCAGTCGTGAGTGTTCTACATCCGAACACACTTCCTCCACTATTTAAATTCGACCGTAAGAATCATATCAAATTTACAAGAAAACATTCATGCAGCAGCACATTATATCTGTATCTAAGGTTGGGACGGGATCATCATACTGGGTCATTCTCCCTAACACTCATCTGTACCATGGATTGGTTTCTACGCAACATAAAGCCGATCAGACATAATACATGAAAGGTACAGAAAATTTAATCACTAATATACTACATATCATACACGTAAAAATACCAATAATACCCACCTCCAGATATATAGCCACACTGAGGTAGTTGAATTGCTACACCAAAGCCTCCCAATTTCACTGGGGCTGAGTTCTCTTTACTAGCTAATAATACACAATGCGGTTTCATATCTCGGTGTATAATGTCGTTTTCGTGGCAGTATCGAAGAGCCTCCAAGATTTGTCTCATGTAATGGCTGAAAAAGAAGGATGGAGAAGTATTAAATATTGATTGAACATTTTTAATTCAATTTAAAAAGCAATTCAATATATATTCCACTGCATTTGATCCCCCACAAATAGAAAAATGTTACCTGGCAACAGCCTCACTGTAGACAAACCCTGAGCAGGCTCGTTTGACAATTTCAAAACATAAATCAGCACCATCCATACTGTAATTTTAAATATTTTAGTATAAATAATGTAAAAAGGGCACCTGGTAAGTTTACAAGTAACCGACGTTGGAAATAAATTCCATTGGGATAAATTTGCTTTGCAACAACTGTAGAGTGCTGTCCTCTGCAGTTCACGACCATAAATACAATGAATCCATGAACATTTTTACGTCTCCTGGGACCACAGCCTGGGACTGATGCGTTTTGCCAACTGAAGATTTTTGTGATTAACTCTGAAATAAGTTCAGAGTAAGTATACTTACTATTCGAAGACCATGTATAGCATGCCATCTGAGCTGTAGGTTTCTAGTAGTTCCACTATGTGCGTGTGTTTTAACATGTGACAAATGCTGGCTTCCCGTTTTAAATCTGCAACGATAAAACAATTACAGCAAATTACTGAGAATGCTCGAGTATAATCCTATTACAAAGTGCCTATAGTCATGCACAAAAGCATTTACTAAATTACATGAATTGGAAAATAAATAATGGATTATCATCGCTACCCCGCGGAAGAGATTAGGAATCAACCGACGTTAAATATTGCAAAGGAACGAGTAACGAAATTGCTACATCATGAGTAATCTTCAAAGAGAACGAGCCAAATTTGATTACGATCTGATTGCGATCCGCACTTAATGAACAGTCAAACAAAGCATGTACCGCCATGCTCTCAAAAAGAAAGACCACATAGGAGAAGTACTTCGATAGGAAATCATTTCAGGAAATTGCTTTCATAATCCGTCACTTTTATGCTGCATAGATGTTGGTGCTGGAGTTGATTGCATGTAGGTTGAAAAACAATCTGTGGCAAATATCGGCACAACCAGCACCTCTGATTGTCAATGAAATTCTGAAATATGGGAAAACAAACCATTTTATTGCGCGCAGTGTTTGTGCTGCTCTTGCGGTCTCAACAAAAAAATGGAAATCACTTTTCCTATGTGTATGGTAAATGGCCAATGTGGGTGATTCGTGCTTGATGAAGAGGTTGCAATAATAGTTGTTGCACAGCATTATTTGCAGCTTCATAAATTGCACAATGACATCCATTCAAACAACCATAATTAATAAAAACATGACAAAAATTTTAATTCCTGTTTTTAAGTGCGGCTTTGCGTATTTTAGAAGTGGGGTTTTTTTTTTGCACTTCATGAAAATGTCTCATTCTATGACAACATGCCTTGGTGGGAAACTTGAATTACTTTCTAAATTTGGCTTTTGCAATTTAAGGAGGAAATCACTTTTTACCTCAAATGGCATTCTTGAATATATCATAAAACACAATCTTGCTAACACAAAATAAGATTCATTTCTCTCTGCTCATGCAACCTTAAAAAATGCATTTCTCTCAAGTCTGATTACAACCCTGTCGAGTAAAATGTACCTTGTTAGTTCAAGTTAAGATGGAAAATCCAACCGTGTTCACGGTTGTTGAAATACTCATAGAAATCAAACCAATGCAATGCTGAATGTTCAACAACGTTGTTGCGTGTTGCTTTGCAATTTATTTATCACTGACAATTCCCCCATAACCCACAATCACATCATGGGCAGTGTACACTGCTGTATCTTATGTTTAATTCTCAACCGTTATGCACGATCACTTTTTGGTTGGAATTTCCCACCGTCGGCACCGAGTCGTGAAATATTCTATCAAATCAGTTTTCAGGTACATCGATGGTAATAAAAGTTGACTTTTTGATATTTCATAATGCGCATTATTTTTTAATAATGAATTTCCTTGCGGGTACGATAAAAAGCAAAACAACATTTGATTTTTCACGCTAATGTTACAGACTACAATCCAAAGTATTTGTTTAATTGAATACATCATACGTCATGTCAACCTTTTTCAAAAGTAAAACATTTTGTAACCCGAACAAGTGTGGTCTATTCACGGACAAGTAATAAACACAACTGAGAGATATTTCGCGTTTCTTGTTCCAGTTGTTCTTGACGAATCATACTAACATTCTTGATGAATTTCTAAATGTCCTTCTTTTACGATATGTTTGGTCACAAACTATTCTCACTGTCACTGATATTTATCAATATATTTAGGAGGAGGAAGGTGCCCGAGACTTTAAATCTGCGATCACAGACAAAATTTTCATAGACGCGTCTCCATATCATGCAAATAACTCGACACATTACAAATGTTAACAATTCCTTTTTATCTCTCATATTTCGGTAACCCACATACGGTAACAACAAATTTCCATTTCATAAACGTAACAAATCGAGTAAGCAACACTGGGTAAATATTTCATGAAACCTAAAAATTCCGGAGACAAATGCTGTTTTTCATCTCATCCGCTGTGTGACAATGAATTCATCACTTCTTTTTCTGAACCAGATGTGTAACAAATAATGTCTCACTGACACGAATATCTGTACAAAAAGTGACTTGTGCGAAACTGTGAAAAGGAATAAAACCAACATGATATCAAAGAAGGAAAGAATTTCCTTTTTTGTGTACAATACGAGAAATATAAGTGACTGTAACTGAAACTACTAAAACTAAAACTATTCTTCAGGACAACAGCACTGGCATGATAAACAATCTACTTCTTTATTTTGTCCTTTCTGTCTCACCACTTTCGGCCGTGCTCATTCACGAGTTGTGTTTGGGTAATCTATGTATCTAGTGACCAAAGAGACACGATCTTTAAATGTTCATAAATTTTTGAAGTTCATGCTTCTTTCCTTAATGGAAAGAAAATACTCTTGCGTGCAACATATATCTGTACCTCTCAATAATGATATTTTCACACTATCTAAAGACAGATGGTACAGGTTGCTAGCAGTTATTGCTTTTACATCATGGTGTTCTGACAGTAACCACTGCCAAATGTCACCATGAAAAACAGTACAGCAACAAAAACACGTTTAAGATAAAAACATTGTTTGCTTAACTGTTGCCATCACCTCCCAAGTAATATAAAATGTGTCAAGTTCACTTTTCTGAAGGACTATTCTCTGTTGGTGTGTGGGTTCCGATGAATGGTCGTCTTCTTTATGAATTTTTACACTCGTGAAGCATTTGCCATAATGGGTTCAATTTTCCTGTCTGCAAACACTTCATTGCAATGCGCCCTGTGCAAAACACGGAACATTGCTTGGACTGTGTGTTGGTTCATTTCAGAACTGCATTTCAAGAAGCAAACTAATTCCATCTTCATTCAAAGCAACTACTTCCTGTATATTTCACAAAATTTGGGCATATTTGCAAAGGTGTTCTTACTTAAACAAAGGGGCTTCAGTTCAGACTTTCACAGAAAGGCTATGACTAAAACAACAAATTTGTTCTTGGTCGCACTGTGATTTCGGCATTGTCAATGCAATTGTTATTGCATCACCGGATGCACATATGGCTGGATTTGGCGAGGCTTAAATCATGGACATTTACATGATTTATTATCTTAGAACTGATGTACAGCAAGATATTGTCAAACCCTTCAAATGACCTGTGTGGAGAACTCATTGTCACAGTAGGTCTGTGAGGGATTCAGCTCTCAAAGGGATTCAGCTGCTCAGTGGCCTTCCCCCGAAGACCTGGGTTAACTCAAGTCCCATCCACAAGCAGCTTTCATATCAGTAGGACTGGACATGTATCATGATCACACTGCACAATAACTAGGTCCTGCTCACAGCTGATGGCTTTATCAGGGTATTAGTCTTGACAGAGGCTCTCACCTAGTGCAGCCTTTCGGTACACTACAAACCACAGGCAATATTTTGACTGTTCAGTGTAATAATTTGTTTTCTCATTGTACGAAACCACTAACAAAACATCAATTACATCTTTTGGCTAGCTTCAAGAAACAGTCGAGAAAGGGTATTACTATCATTTAAACAGGTTCTGTGCAGTACATTTGATCTGTACGTCACTTCAGTCCACCATCTAGTAAATGCGACTTAACTACGAAATACAATTCATATTCACTGGTAATTCTGGTGATTATTTTAGCACTCCAGGAATTCTTTGTCATTATAGCTCTTTAGACTCATCCTTAATTTTTTAGACTCATCCTTAATTTTTTAATTTATTTAAATGTTTTCTTCTTTACTACATTCGAATTAATATTCAAAATATAATATTATGTACTTCTAATTCTACACCATAAAACATTTTACTCCACTCAATAAACAGCTGTGCAATAAACATCCATGGCTTACTTTTTAGTTTATTGAAGTCATAACATGCTGATCACAAGTTTCGCTAATACAGCTAATATTCTACATTTTTACTTTGTTAATGCATAACTGAAGTTCTTCATCAACAAAAACATCTCTCCAATCCATGTTAGTTTATTTTACGTCCTAGTTCATTCTGGGTTTTCACAATTGAGCGGAAGCCACAATACTCCATTTAGTCCTTAATCTATTGGCATGCAAACATATCGTGAGAAATTCGCCTGCAACAAAGCAGTCATGCAGGAATGAGAGGACAACGTTGAAAGATTAACAGCGAATTACGAATACATTGGCTTCGACAGAGATTCGACCTGTGTTCATTTTGTAACTTCCATATACAATGTGCACTTGAAAACAAAACTCAGAAAGGCCTTTGGCACTTCATTTCTGCTCTCTTTTGATTGGATAACTCAATATTATTAACTACATTAGGATTATCTACTACTATTTTGAAAACGGCTATCCTTTAGTATTTTAAATTTACGACCAACAGTTACCACTTCTACCATTTTTTATTGAAATGAGGAATCTTTGACATCCAGAAAGAGCATGCAGAACCAACCACACGCACGCGACCTACTTTCAGAACAAGACGAATTCCTTTGTAAGAGGCGTGACCTTGCGTCAAGCGATCTTTGGTGCTGTTTGCATTTGAATCTTGAAGCACTGTACCTTTTTCAATTTTCCCTTTTTTCATAGCATATCATCACATTACAAGGGATAGCTTAACTACAGCTATTACTTGAGAAATTACGGATGCTCAAACGATATGAGAATATGTCTCCTTTTCATTTGATACAAATTTCGATTGTTGAAAGATCTCTGGGAGTCTCAGACATAAGTTAGGGAAGGCACGACTACACAATTTCATTCATCAACTAGTCGGATACAATTAGTGGACTAATTGGCAGACATAAAATCCTAATATGCTGACTGTACAGGAGATCTCCAATTCAAATCCTAGCATACTACCTCTGCTACATGCATGCAGGGAATGTCACCAGCTGCAATGCTGGCTATCAAGAGGTCAACAGGTGCTGCACTAAAGGTGAACCTGAGGAATCCATTGCATGCAGGCAAGGAAGCATGCAAGTGAGGGATCCACCCTGGCTTTTAAACCCAGGGCAGACATTGCTAGAAGTCCAAAACAGGGATATCAGTAACCCCACAAAAAGGACTTGTTGTCTTCTAAACACTATTTTAAGAAAATGTGAACCACAGGTCACCTATTGTTTATTACCAACTACATTCTGAAGGATACAGGAAGGTAATGTTTTCACAGCTGTCTATCTGTCAACAGGAAGTGGTCTGGCCATAATGTATTGCAATATTATGCACAATGCCATTGGGGGTACCTCCTAATCAAGGCTCATACTGGGGTACTCACTAATGCAGGTCCAGGCCAGGGATGGTACCCCCTGGTCCTGTTAAGGGCCCTTTGACCTCTGGATAGGACTGGGGGTACCCCCTTGGACAGGATAGGGGGTACAACTTGGGAGAAGGCAGTACCACTCTTCCACAGACAGAATATGTTGTGGGTGGTATGCCTCTTGCAGTCACACAGGAGGACTTTCTTGTTCAAAATACTTCCACAATGGCATTGTCATTTGAATTATCAGTGTTTTGGAACACAGCTAAGGCACCACAGCTACCAGTTGAATTTGTTCTAATTTCATTTTCTTTGCTTATACTTTAACTAGCTACTTCTAGAAATCTATTTTTAGTGATAACTTTTTATGTCGACTAGTTGACTACCAGAATTCTAGTTGACTAGTCACTATTTTATCCGACTAGTCGTAGTCGTTCTGCTTTCCCTAACATAAGTATCGGAGTCAGACTGTGGTCTGCATTCAAAGCATCTGAGGGTATGACATATATCATATCCACAGTACACAACAAATAACGTTTTCTCCATGTTTACAGCTTTGGCTCCGTATGAACCTTCGAAAGAGTCATTCTGCATATGGAGCACAACCTTCACAGAAGAGATTTCCGGGCATCCTGTCGCATTACACTTTGCACTTGAGGTGCATCCACTGCCGACTTTAAATCCTCCTGACTTTTAAGTAATAAATCACCGACAAAAGAAAGAGAAAAGTGTCACCACCCACGTCTGTTCCAAACTGATTCTACTTGTAAACTATAGTCCCAGTCCTCTAATAAAGTGTAAGAAACGAAAGGAACAGAAGTAAAAGCCTCTGCTTTTTCTTCACTTAACTCCCAAACTAACAGCATGATACGACAGTTATTACACCTATATTTTCTCCAGAGGAAATCTGCAAACATCGGATTCTTAAGACCTAAGTCTGTACGAGGATGAATATGTCTGATTCAGATAAACATCAAAGATCAAATTTAATTAAACTGATTGCTTCTATGAATATTGTTCCTCTCGTATATCGCAAATATTAATTATCACATAAATCTTCACGAATATCTACTCAATAATGGATGACTTCCTCGTAAAACTTAGTTAAACCTGGGAAAATCAAGTATCTTACCCCCAATGCAAGGAACATCAAAAAGACCGACGCGAAATTTCAATTGAAACAATTCTCGATATTGCTACGATCGCACATGCAACTAAATTTTCTCTAAAACAGTGCCTAATATGCAGACATAATCTGATAGGTACCAGGCGATCTGAAAGAGGAGCTATCTTAGGCTGGGCTGTTTTGGCCTTCCTCAGAAACCTCGGTGAAACATGCGATATTTATAACTCGCTCATGCACCTATGCATTATTAATTGATCCATTAGAGTACCCAAGGTTTTACCTGTATACAAAATAATGAGTGGCAAGACAATGTCTACAGTTTGCAACATCATTATGTTTTCAATCACTTTCACTAAAAACCAGCGGCTGCAGAGCTTAAATAACTCGTTCCTAACAGAATTGAACTTCACTACATTATGAACTATTTGATGAAATTACAGAAGCAACCACCCTCAGCTTGCATCATCACCATCAATATCCAACCACTGCCTGAAACAATTTTAAATTAGTTTGTCACAAAGTTCACTGTAATTTTTACGCTGTATTTGTAGTCTAGATTTAGTGATAAAATATTGCACACAACTGTGCAATGAACTTGATCAAATAACAGCATTGGGAAAACTGTTGAAAACTAAGGAAAATGGAAAAACAAATCCTTGGGAGGAATGGCCGACATATAGATTGCTATCTTTCTTGTCTTGTATCAATTCAGCTTGCAAAGGCGTGATTGATGTTGCCAATACAAGGCCACTGATTGAAGCTGTTATTATCAAACCAAATATTGCCATGACACTTGCACTTCTAACAGCTTCCTTCCTTGTGAAGCATCATCTAAGACGAAGCATTGTGACTTGGTGTAAAGGTATAACAATGTAACACGATACTAGTGATGTTCCCTTGTGAATCAATTACACTTTCAGCAAAAACTCCACTGAAAGACCACAAATACTTGGAAATATATTCTGTAGCTTGAAATGAACTCAGAAATACTGTTGAAGCGTGATTGTGTTTGTGTGGGTGTACGTCTTTGTTCCTAACCATGTAACGCAACGTATTCAAAATGTATCCCCACTACTGTACATTGACGTTGTCTCTCACGATGCATTAATACATCCATCATGAACGCACCTTTGGAGGCAAAGATAAGACTCTTAATGGATTCACTAAAAGTTCCTCAAGTATTATCTTTTAAAAAGCCTTTTGTCGTCACTTAATTTTTCGATACGCTCTCAGATTCCAGTTGCATGTTAACACTTGAATATGTCAGGCTCTTCCTTGTCTCTCTTTCCATCAACTGTATTCAAGACAGATTATCTATCATACACGTTCTTGTCAGAACTCTTCGAAAGAACAACACGATTGATTTCATAGCTGTAGCCTTTGCCCTCTTGGTAATAACATTTCAGTGTGTCTCACACATGGATTTTTTTTAAAAAAAAATTCCAGAACAATTAAACTATAATTTGCACTTTGCAGTGTTTCAAGTATTTCAACACAAAACAACGACGATAGTCGCAACACTAGTGACTATGTCAAGCTCCAGCGTTTTCTCTTCAAGCTGATAAAATGTGATTTTCTTAGAATTATGATAGGCGGGAGCCTTTTTCTCTGTCACAACCTGTAAAAAATTCCGTAAATGTCACTGAAGGTAAGGGTTAAGACGAAGAACAGTATCATTCACAATTAATTGTTTAAGACACATGGGTCTTTCAGAGTGACCGCGTCACTGTTCGATAAACATCTTCATAATGTGCGTTCCCTTGAGTGCTATCCATTTCGTAAGAAGTTTACGGATATCTTAGCGGTTTATTTGTACATCTTTTACCTTCAGACAGAATCACTGATTTGTCTGTGAGACAACATCACGGAAAAGTAGTTGCTATTGGGCAGAAAGACAAATAATGTAAAATTAATAGTCATTTTATTCCCACATCACACAAGAAATAGAAATACTATAGTCCACAGTGCAAACCAAAACGCTTTCGACAAACATTATCCATTGCTGTCATTGAATAGATTAACTATTAACCTAAAGGAAATAGGCTGCGACCTTTAATCAATTAGACCTTTTCACTGTGATACAAACCAAAATGTATGATTTACGTTCATATTTTAGGTTCACTCTTGGATCTCCAATGTCAAGGAAGTTACGTCGTACATTATGCTTCTCACAAACCAGAATCAACAGCTACTGTCACAGAATCCTGCGTGTTTTGTGTAGTAATGTCACAAAAAATCAGCTCCCCATGAAAGTGAAAATCACCAACAAAATACCATATGCCGATTATTATTACATTTACATTGTTGCATGTTTTTTTCGACATACGACTGCAAGCAATTCTTTGAACCTTTTTGTGATTGAATCTATATTTCCTCCTCTTCCAGTTCTACTATTCAAATGTTTTACACAGAAAATGTTCAGCAGGACTTGGGAAGTCAAATCATTTATTACACAAGAACCAGCAGGCCATTCCCAGCACTCATGCGACCTACTTTACTGCTCATGGCGATAGAGACGGATGAGCACCATTTAGTGCCGTAAAAGCAGTTGGAACAAGGCATTAAGACAGCAGAAACTCAATTACAGTATTAACAGAATCACTACCAATCCGAGAGGACCAAGTTTTCAGCATAAGCACGGCTATCCTTAAAATAAAATGTTTCTTCTCCTCTGGGTTTTAAGCCGTTTAACTTTCACCTATTGTTCAGATGGAATGTGTTACTCACATTTTAGTATGCTACTTGAACATGAAAGTCTTTCTGTGACAAACAAAAGGTTAATAATTGTCACCACCAGAGGAGGGGGGTAGAGATATGCTTGAATTAAGGTACTCAGACCAGCAATGACGTCATTGCTCTTGCTTCTGATTACCCCACACGCATGCTGCCCACTGACTGGTCCAAAATAACCATCACCAGAAACTGGAAAGCTGCACATCAGGGTGCAATCTCGGGGATGTCCAAATAACCCTAAATTAACAAAATACACAAACTCACAATCTCTATACACTGCGTGACATCATGAAGTAAATGCTTTTGTGTACTTTAAATAATTGTTTGCAAATAAAGAATTTTGCAAGAAACAAAACTGACCTTGCGAGGACTAATGCTGGCATGAACCTTACCAAACATCAATTTGGTAATTTGATTCACTACTCTGACAAGATTTGTGCATTAAGATGTGGGCTAAACGCCAACATAAATGGTCTTCATTTGTGGCGAAATGTATCTATTCTCCTTCGAATTTATGCGCGATACTTATTCAATGTCCGCGCATCTTCCTTTAATCACTGCAATATCATTGTAAACTCAGTACCTTTTCTTCACCTGTTATCAGGTTTCGAAATTACAAAAATCTTGAAGCCTCCAATTGCAATAAAAATGTCCACATTTAACTTGCAATCGCAACTATGTGACTGACACCTCGTTCTTAAAAGGCAAGAAAAGACTTCTAACCAAATGTCCACCTCTCCAGACTAAATGACCATCTGAAAGTGATGCATTGGACTTCAACACAACATGAGAATATTGCCAATAAAGACGAGTTATTTGAGTTAATGTCCGCTGTGTTAAGACCTTTGTTTCCTTTTCCCCACCAACTTCCTTTCAACATAAAAATTTTCTACTCATCAGACGCGAAAACTATTCTTTGATTTATCTCGTCTAATATGGCAACAATAAAGTAGTTGCCAGAAATGTTTGGATGTTGTAGAATTCGCAGGCGTTTTGATGATATGAAACTTACTTTGTGGCCAAATTGCGAATTTGGGAGTCATACCGCTGTTCAAGAAATGTCAAAGATACAAAAAAATGGCCTAAACATGGTGCTTGTGAAGACACACAAGAAGAGTTGGGATAAGTCTCACCGAAATGAATTATGGGTGATTGCTAAATTGAAGCTGTGTGCAGACATCACCAGTATGGTCTGATTCACTTGGGACAATCTACCGTTTGATTGTAAAAGCTACTATAAAGCAGTCCCTGCTCACAGGAATTGGGTAATTTACGGGAGACTACATTTACCGAACAGAATCATATGAAACATTGAGCAAAGATATCAAAGTGTCTGAACTAAAGCTGCACCCTTTTATTCTCGATACATAAATTATCCCAAAAATCACTAATCTCTGTAGCAATTTCCTGGACAAGAAGTTTCAAGTAAAAGATTGTTCATTGAAAGATATTCTCAGATTCAAGAATACTATTTATTTTGACATGAAAACGTATTTTACAAAAACAACATCAGGAAAATATTTCGTTTTTCAATATAATTTGCAAAATAAGAAAATAATTTCGTCATCAGTCATGGCGTAACCTGTGTCCTAAAGGCTCAGAAGTAATTTCCTCTTGAACTATAAAGCACCCAATTGCCCAATAATTAACATCATGGAATCTGCATTGACCGTAGCAGTTAATATGTTATATTCTATTTTCTTGGACTTTCTCATACTCTCCGTGGCAAGTTCCCTGCAGTATGCCCAGTTGAGCTGGGAATTTGATCTTTTATGCGAGAGCAAACCTCTTCCAAAGGTTGAAAGAAAGCCATTATGCCATGACATAGTGACATTGTGATATGTACAAATGACGCTTTTCCTTGGGTTTAACGACCTGTGTTCGAAAACAAGAAAAGACATTTTTCCTAACATAGTGTTCCCACATTCCGATCAAGATGAAATTCCCTGTATTTTCCCTTATTTTCTGTGTTCCCAACTTTTCCCCTGTCTTTTTATGGCATTAAAAACAACATTGATCCCACTACAACCACAGAGAGAAAAAAATCGGATAATTAACTAAACAATACACTCATTCTATTTCTCAGTTCACCAACTCAAAATTTATTACAAAATTCAAAACATCTTAGAAATATCCCACTGCACCCTAGTAGGTACATAATTTAATTTTTAAAACTTCAAATTTGTCCCTATGCTGAAGGTAAATTCCGGGTTAAAAAGAAGATTTGAAAATTTTAGGCAAATTCCCTGTTTTCCCTGTCTGAACATCCGAACATCCGAATTCCCTGTGTCTTGGCAACCCTGTAACATTCAAGTAAATTGCACTGTAGCATGTCTTTGGGGGGAGAAGTCGGTTAAAAACCAAATGAATCCGAGCCTTCATTCCAACTAAGAAATGATGGAGCTAATTTAAGACTAAAAATATTTTTTAAAATACATGAATAAAATTAATCATCAAACCTAATTATAACTCTTTTTATTCCTCTAATCAGGACAGGACGATTGGAAATGTAAAACGTCCATTTGGTAAAAACATCACAATCTTCCATTTCAAAAATAAACTTACGAGGAAATACCACGATGTAATTTCGAATGGAAAAGAAAGTCCTCCTGCGTGAACGCAAGAGGCATACCGCCCGCTACGTAGCCGACCTATCCCCGGGGAATGTCCCCAAGAAAAATATTTAAAAAAAAAAATTTGGGGGGGGGGGG
>JBCAUG010292862.1:0-17718 GCA_038406175.1 Haplosyllis leylae | reverse complement strand
ATACTTTCATATGTGCTGAAGTGTTGTTGGGCCCCCTATACGAAATTTTGTGAATAAGCGTGACCACTATAGTAGTCCATGGCGGTGTAAGGGTTAATAAGCCAAGAGGCCTCGTAATTTTACTTTCAGATGGGAGTGTTTCACAAACTGTTATACCTCAATTACTGTGCCAGTTTTGAGTTTTATAAAATGATTGCATGTTATCATGAAAATCACATTTTGAATCCTCGTTAATATCCAATGGGAAACTTCCTTCATGTGACTGTTTTAATTCATTAAAATTTTAAAGGTCTTTTATTACCAAATGGTCGTTGGCATTACTGATGACATGATGACTTTAATTGTTTTCGAATGACTAAGAACATCCTTCCATTTCCAGAAATAGTTAGGGTTGTCCGACCCAAGTTTATTACAGGTCAGTACGCACGTTAAAAATCCTTCAACCTCATTGATTAGAAATTGATTTCTTAGATCTATCAAAGGATTTTTTTGTACTTTTGTAACACCTGTGAATAACAAACAATAAATATTCACCTGACATAAAATGAACACCGATACATGTCATTATTTTTGTGAACAAATTCAACCGTCCTTTGGAGTACATTTTTACCTTTTGAAACATGGCCAGCCGTTAAAGTCGAGAAATAATTAATATCGAGAAAAAAATAAATGTATAGCCAGGGAATTTCCCCTCGATACTACCGTGATTTACAAGGATTTAGACGAGACCAGGTTTCCTTTTGTCTACAAATGTAAATGCACAAAGATAAAAATGCTGTATTCAACAAAGGCTTCCCGGGACCACCAGATGCAAATTGAACTATTTATGGATTTACACAAACGAAGAAGTGAAATGGTTTCTTCGCAAAGAATAAGTGCCCACAAAAAGCTGTCAGTCAGTAATCGCTTCATGTCCATACAATGAAAACTTCAAAAGTATGTGGGTTCAATCGGTCTTTTCTCTTTGAATGGCAACAAATTTAAGCAATGCAGCGGTACTTTGCGGCATCACCGATTGCCTTGAAAGATTTTGTGTTGGACACGATTTTCGTAATCGTATGTTTGTACGTTGCTTTGTTCTTTAAGTGAACTGCTGTAAATATTGTAAGTGACCCAATTTTGTCATAAAATTGGCATATGATCATAACCAGCATTCTACCAGCAATAAAGTCCTTGTTCCCCCACTTTGTTCATGACACCAAATGTTATGTTTGAGTCAGGTAATTTGAAATATTAAACATCACGGGAACAAACAATGAAATAAAGGGTTCTCCTTTGTCGTTCGAAACTTTTTTTGCAAAGTTTGCATCACAGACAGCAAAAGTGGGCTGTATCAAATGACGGAAAGTCACGTGAATTTGTTTACTCAAGTTGTCATTGTGTAAGAAATGTTCTAAAAGGTAAACTTTAAATTGTACCACGTTTAGGAGTCACGGTGCATACAAACAGTGATTGATCCTGGTGTCTGTGTTGACTGAGATTGATAGCGAAACTTTGACATTTTTAGTCATATATTTACTTTACGAGGGAAGACCAAAATAAGTTTTCTGCGGAATCAATCTATATTATGTTTTATTATTAAACATGTTTGAAATTGCGTTCTTTGGCACATTTAAATAAACAAACAAGTGAAGATTATAATGTGTTAAATCAAAATCAACTCCTAAACACTTGCATTTGGTCATCAATCAAGTTGACACTGTGCACACCGTTTTCACCCTGAGGCCTCAAAATTTCACACAAACGAACATTTTCAACTGGCAGCCTCGGGGCAAGTGCTTGTCACACATTTTAAATTATTTATAATCCCGTCACATGCCAACTTTGTAGTGTTGCTCAAAAATGTTAATGTATGTATATCCTGAGCAATAAATTTCTTAATTGAGTTTGCTGGAACTGAATTACTCGGTGATATTCTTCTTAGATTCGTAGACTTCATAGTAACTTCAGTTTTCTCTGTAAAATGAAGTATTCAGATAGGACATGGCCAACGTGATTAGCGTAATGATAACGATTACTTTTAATAATAATGTTCAGGTACAGAATAAAGAGTGATTATTTGATTCGATTACAGCCATTATAAAATAATAATCACTAGTAATTGGACCAATCTTTTGCAGAATGATTATCAGGACATGCATGGATGATTCAACAACAGGTAAGTTTTCATCGCGTAACTGGATTTTGGAAAGCAGTCAGAAAAGCGCAAAATTCTATTCATTGAGACTATCTCAGGCACGTAACTTTGATGATGAACCAGCGGCGGATCTAAGGGGGGGGGGCGCTAGGGACGCCCCCCCCCGCGTCCAATTTCTTTCATTTTCATGCAGTTTTTGGGAAAAATTTGGCAAAATAATAGGTTGGCGCCCCTACCTTGGGGGTTGGCGTCCCCCTCTGGGAAATCCTAGATCTGCCACTGAGAACTGTGTAAGAAACGCTTTTGTGTTTCCATTTTATTGCTTTTTGGAACTCCAGTGACGTGTCATGAATTGTCTAGCAATAGATTTTGTATTTTAATTAAGTAAGTACTTTCCTTTGGCTACACAATAATATCAACATTTCTTGCCAATTTGCGGTGCAAGCTTGGTATTTGAAAACGGTCCACAAAATTTCGTCTGAAAGTTTGGCATAATTACCATTTCATCCAAGCTTGCTTCAGAAACACAAAATAGAAAATTTACACTTTATATTAAATTCAATTTTACTAGATCTATTTACTATTGTCAATTATTAAGATACTTGTACTTTAATAGGGCAGGCAAATAAAGAAATGACCATCCTTTTTGGACAAACATAAGTATGAACAAGAATGCCTTTCAGTTGATGGTATAGCATCCGCATAACACATAACTTACAAAAACATTTACAATCAACAGAAAATTGATTTCCTTTCATTTCACCTTAATTTTCAATTACCTTAACCTTGACCTTCAGATGACTGTCAACTTTTAAGTATGTTTTAGAGGAATATAAACATTCAGATGTAAAGTTTAGGTTAAATATGTCTTTTTTTTCATTTGAACTTGACCTTGACCCAATGACCTTGATACTCAAACTTGGCCTAGATATGATCAAGATGTATCGGTATACTAAAATGAAGTTTTTAGCTATAGTGATTCAAAAGTTATAGCCTGAACAGACAGAAACACAGATAGACAGATCTGACTAAAATTACTACCTATCCGCACACGCGGAAAGTAAAAATTACAACGAAACACTGAACATTTGTCTATTTGAAGATCCGTTCAATAAGAGACTGCAATACTTTGGGAATACTGTATGTACATGAATACAAAGAAGATCAAAACCAACCAGAAAACCAACAAGAGAAAAAAGCAAGTTTAAACCTGTAAAGGATCCATCCAATAAGTAACAGTGCGGTAAGATTATTACTGGGGCCGTATTAATTTTCAATGCAGATATTGTCTTGAATTTGTTATTTCCTATTGTCTTTGCTTAATCTTTTGCAACAAACTAAAATTACATTAGTGTACACGCAAAACGGCGCCCGTTTTATTTCCAATAATGGAATTAAATGTCCAATTCTTTTCTGGAACAAATTTCGTACATCCTGAAAGGGAAAGTATGACAGATTGATGGATGAGGGACGAATACGGGATTGGCAGAGTGATGGAATGGCCTTTCCACCAGATCCAATGGGACGGATACAATTACCAGGGATCACCACAAGTTCTTACAGTTGTGAAGAACACGGCTTTTTAAAATCTGATTGTGTTTATTCAAACGGTCAACCTAAGAAGCTGCTACTTTATTCACACCGCACAAAGTAGCTTTGTAATTGCTTTTTAATTTCCCTCGTGATTTTGTGGCAGATTGCAGCTGTGAAGTCATTAAATGTTGTTGCGTTAAAATGCATTTCTTTACTTCTTATGTTGGAGACATTGACGCTATTTAAAGGGAGCTAATAGTTACAAAATCCACAATCAACATCTCGTCGCATCATTTTAATGAAAATGCAAGAAAAGCAAATATTGTGCCTCCGGATTTAACTAATCAAACTTGCTGCTGAACATGAAAGACAACAAGAAATAAACTGACCCTGAGACTCGGGGCAAATGCGAACTATCCTCTCAGCTCCTTTGCAATTAATAGCATCTTGAGACATGTCTAATGCTTTTTTATCACACCCTGTAGTTTCCGACTCGACATCAAACTGTTAAGGACTAACTATTGGAAATGATAATACATTTGCACTGAATGATTTGAAAGCTTTAAAAATCATCTAAGATACAACAATCAATTTCGGTTTTCAAAACTTGTGATGATGTCATTCCTCTTTGGAATATGCGGACGTCTCGGATGTGGGGAATGAAACCTTCGGTTCTTTTAAAATGAGCCTTTTCATGAAATCCAGAACAATACGGATCCATGAGAAAACGACAAGATGAGGCAAGTTATCAAAGACGTCATCCATGTTGTTCCCCGGCTCTTCATCCAACCCTGTCCGTGCTCCTGCATACTAATTAAACTCTAAAACTCTTTTACAATGTTGATCAGCTGCCACTGTTAATTGAGCAAAAATCGAGTGACATTCCGCAATAGCATCAGCACGTAATACAAGGTAATAGTGTTTGTTTTGGCTGGGAACAATTTGCGTCACCAGAACCTCCACATATACACATTATTGCAAAATATTGTTTTCAGCATGTTCTGTCAAGTTTAGTGATATTTCATTCAAGCCCTTACGGACACTTAAGGTGATAGTTTTTCGCTCAATGCTTTAAAAGACAAAATATCATTTCGGAGCTTGCGAACTAGGAATTGTTTATTTCCAATCAAATCACAAATTAAACTTCTTTCATGTTTGCTCAAATGTAGAGAAAACAAGTTATACTTTTTCAAATGCAACTAATTAATCATTTTTATTTTTATTTTTATGTTCTTATTTACCATTCTGTATGACGCCGTACTCTTGCTTCGTATTTTGCAGCCGTGTCTCAAAAATGAATCAAGACAATCTTTGTGCCAGAAGACAGACCAAATGGGGGATAATTTATGATTTCAAAAAATGAATAGCGTGTATCCAAAATACATGGAACAGAATTCACAGACCCTAAAGGCACAAAATATTAACTCGTTATGGCCTCTCAAGATTTAATGTATCTTTAATGACTATTTAGAAAACAATAAATCAAACAAGCATTTACAAAGAGCAACAAAATAGGCACTAAATAAGAAAATTGTACCCTGCAGGTAAGCACTCTTGTTTATTGTTGTCATAGAGCCAACAGCATTTGAATAAAGATGGTTGACGATTTCAATAAAAAAGGAAAGCAATGTCCTAGAGGGGATTTTGAACAGAAGCCCCTGAGTTTGAATCAACCATCTGTCCCTATGTTGCAAAAGCAAAACTTGCACTGAAATGTCAAACAACACTTTGATTTTATCAACGGCCAATTTCTGAAAGTCTCTGAAATTTCCAAAATGGGACACAATGTGGTCTTTTATGAGATTACTAAAATGTAGAAATGTCAAAATTTATAAGCATCCAATGCGGTCCATCATCGCATCTGTTGGTGAATCAATCAAAGGTAACACTGATGCATGATTGGTAACAATTAAGTGATAGGTGAAACTCATAACATGCTCACCACCATATGTCATATTGATGCGTGTTTAGAAAATTATTTTTACTTAAAAATCATCAAAGGGACAATATATTTCATGCATTAATTAAATTTTCAAAGTGACTCCTAATGAAAATATTTGA
This sequence comes from Haplosyllis leylae, assembly GCA_038406175.1. NCBI lineage: Eukaryota > Metazoa > Annelida > Polychaeta > Phyllodocida > Syllidae > Haplosyllis > Haplosyllis leylae. The sequence continues at coordinate 11,987 of JBCAUG010292862.1, read as the reverse complement.
TAATATGCATTGTAGTTCTTGGTCATTTCATAGTCTTCTGAATGAAAATGTGTTATGAAAAGTAATCTTAGAATGTGTCCGAGTTTTCCGCAATACACAAAGATGGCATTTTTGTAGTGTTGATTAAAATCGAACAAAAAACTGGAATAGTTTTCAGTTATATACATTTTTGTTTGATGTACTCGTGACAAATATCAATTTACATTAAATTTGATTGACCATGGCCGATTTATTTTAGTAATTTGTAGAAAAAGTGCCAACATTTCCAACTTGTATATTACGGTTGGATTGTTTCCTTTCATCAAGAGGATCAACGAATTCGAGAGACAATCATACTGAACTTTTGATCAGAAATTGAGGTTAACACCTCCAAGTTTGACTGCATCAAAAAATACTGTCATACTGGGCAAATTGATCAGATAAATTTGATCAAAATTAGGAAAAAGATTTTAAGGGGGAAAAGGAAATGTTGCAGGAACCATCGGATGGTTTAAGAAATTGAGTAACCAATCGTGTCGCTTCAGCAATATTAGGTTTCGACAAGGCTTCCCCCAAAATCTTTAACTTGAAACAAGGTGTCCCAGGAATTAAATAAAATGACATCATAGGCATACAATATTAATTGACTAATAGTTCGCTCCCGCAACAGCCCTCATTTCAAATTAAAGTTGAATTATCAGGCCTACAGTTGCATGTTATCATGCACTCATTTCTAACCGCATCTTCAAAACGCAGTGGACAAAACTCAACTTTGAATGGACCATTTTTCCCCATTCTTACTATCAACATTTGTTCTGTATTCATTAAATTAACTATGCCTTTTCAATAAAGATGAGTCTCTCCAAGTGTTCGTCTGATTTGTCACGAATAGTCGAACAACGAAATTAACTTTAGATTTATTTGAATAAAGCAACACATTCATGACTCATTTGAATTTTTTGTTAGTAGTCAACAAAACCATGTTACCAAAAGCAAGAAACTAAACAAAGTTCGCTTGATGCCAAGGAAGAGTAAAGGGTCTTTCTATGGAGCAAGATCACCGAGACGTTGGCCTCACACAGAACACAGTTTTGACCAATTCATAGGCAACTCACTTTTGGCAAAACAGTGACGAAATATTACGAGCAGAACACGGAAATTAACCTTCCGCACTTGATGCTATTAACACAAATAACGAAGTTTAACCTCATATCAGCCTTATTTGTATGCAGGAAACTGTCATCCAGAGACCGACATTTCTTTCCTTGAATGGACGATGCCTTGTCCAAAATGTATGGTAATATCTTCCTTCCCATTCATGGTGAACGTGGATGGGTAAATCTTCAATGTCTCAAAATTATAACTACAACATCCTGAAAACTAAAAGTAGATGGAAAATTGAAAGTAGTCAGACTAAACTTTATTACCAAAAGATCATGGAGAGATGCCTTTCTATAACCTCGACACCAACTTTTGAAAGAAATTTTGGCTTACACGAACACTTCTACAGGAAAACATGAACCTAAAGTATTTTAATGTATGCTTAAAGCGCTGACTTTTTAGCTTTCAGGTTGTAATAATTTTAAACTAGGGACAGCACGCAACCATCTTGGCATGAGTACAATCTAGAAACATGTTTATGTGACAGAAACTGTTAGTAAATTTCATATCACAATCTAATGACACCAGTCTTTATCTGTAAGATCGATCAAATATGCTTCATAATTACAATAGACGATGAATAGACAGATGTTGGCATTACTGATGATTCTATTGAAATTTGCGTGCAAATGTTTGGCAGAAATACAAAACGAGAAATGCACATAATGACCACCTGCATGTTGTAAAACCAATTCAAAAAAAGGTTGTTGGTACACTGCGTATCTACTGTTTGCTAAACAGCGCATAACACAAGAGAAAAATGCACACTGAGGAATAAAATAAATATGTCATTAATATTTGTCCATTTTTTAAAACATTTCAAATTACATTCACTTGACGACAAACTGTTGTCGAACAATAATAAGATCACGCGAGACAAAGAGAGTTTTGAAAAACTCGAACAATCACAAAAAAGGGCACCAGGAATTCTTGTGAAATGTGTATAATTATCTCAGGTTAAAATGTCATTTGAGAGAGTTACGCCTTACATCTTCAACTTTTCAACTTTCTTCACTTTTTGTCGCAAAATGCTTACATTGGTCTGTCAAATCATGGTATTCCCTCTTCAATGGTATGTTTAGCACATCTAATGTCTGTTGGAAATAATTCAATGCACGGTTTGTTGGTTTCGATAACCATCTTAATGAGATTATCCATCAAAGGAACGTCACACAAATGTTTTTTAAAATATTAATATAATAGTTGAACTTACTTGGGAAACATCCCAGTTATTTACATGTTGTTACGTGCCATGTGAAATCAATTCCCTGACTTCGTTCTAAAACTCCAAATTCATGATGGTATTCAACTCGTTTTGAATTTCGTGATGTGCGCATATCATCATCAAAAGCAAATATTAAGATAACAACCTGTATCGAAACACTGTTAAAGGTAAAAAAAAAACCTGTATCGAAAATCAGTGTCAAACACATGTAATCCTGTCATCATTAATTGTAGCTCTGTAGAGTAGCCCGAGGCATCAAATTATACACAAATGAACAATTAGAAGTTTGCCCCAGGCACAAGCCAGTCAGTCATGAAAATCATTCATTGCTTCGTTTTCACGCCAATTGAACGTTTTTTATTCAATGCCAGAAGTGTGATTCCATTCTTAGGTTCATATTAGGTTGCAAATCTTTCGGGAAAAAAACCCAGAAATGGAATCATTGTGTTTCAACCAAGTACAGCACCACCTTTCACTTGGGATACGAACTTAAGTGATCAGAAATATTGTTAAGTTGTGAATTCGGAAGATATTGCAGTTTCGTCGTTACAAAGCAAACGAAGCTTAATTTATTGCATTTATGAACCAAAAATTACACCACACTTGGCGCAGATTCTATTGTGTTTTCAGTGAATTATTTTCCACGAACCTACTCATGCCATTGATTATCTAACTTACACCACATTCATTCATATGTAATGAAGCAAATCTCGACCTGTTCCCTCAAACAGAAGATTGTAATCAGTGAAAACAATGAGTTGACAGTTGTGTCCTTGTCCCTTTGCCTATAATTCCTCACAAATTTCCTTATAGCATAGCCAAATACTTCCAAATGTGGTAAATATCCAAGATGTAAATTAATTAAATTAATGTTAAAATATTCAAATATATCCTCATACATGTTCTCCCATCAGATACCAACTCTCAAATGACTAGGTTGGGTCAAGGGACAAGGACACAACTGTCAACTCATTGTGTTCACTGATTACAATCTTCTGTTTGAGGGAACAGGTCGAGATTTGCTTCATTGCATATGAATGAGTGTGGTGTAAGTTAGATAATCAATGGTATTTTGTGTCCAGGAGTGACTAATTCACTCCTCACTACGTTCGTCATGACTTATGTTTCACTACTGGACAGAAAACCATTGATTATCCTATACTTAACTGTGTATACCGATTGTAAATCACAAACTATTTATAAACAATTTATATACAAGTCCTATTTTTACCACCCACATATGTAGTATGACAGAAGGTTGTTTTCACAGGTGTGTGTCTGTTAAATGGGGGGGGGGTACTCAGATCATACACATAGCCAGGGGGTCTTCCAGGGGGGTCTGTCCAGGGGGGTACTCAGTCCCACATCTTGGGGGGGCAGGGTACTCAGTCCCACAGCTGGGGGAGGTACTCAGTCAGGGTACCCCACTGGGAATGGGACAGCAGAGTGAGCACATGCTACATGGCAGGTGGTATGCCTCTTGCATTCACAAAGGAGGACTTTCTTGTGGATTGTTGAAAATATGACCAATTGGCTGTTTGCTATGCCATTTCTCAAAAAATTACACAAAATTTCACATGAAGGGTGTTTGAAATTTTGAGCAGCTAATTGATATGGAGGTGTCAATACATGTCATGTTTTAGAGCTTTTTATTTGGTCTGGTGTCCAAGTTGCTAATTTTCAATTAAATTTTGGGATTGGTGGATAAAGCATCTGTTTAAGCCATGAAGGTCTTGTGAATGGGTTGGTTCAAAAATGATATGAGGGGTTTAGCTGATCATGGTCTAACAGTATCCAATGTCAAATAAAAGAAATTACTGGGGGCTTCTGGAGAACATTTCTTGAAATTTTAGGACAATGGCATGTGTCATCAAGTGATTTGAATTATATTTTTGAAAAACGGTGAAATTTAACTTGAAAAAGAATTTTTAGACCCCAAAAATGAGTGATTTTGAGTGACTTGGTCAAGTTTTCAAAATTAGTATGATTAACATGTTTGTGTAGTTCTATCATTCTTTGGTCAATTTTGAAACCAATTCTTAATCAATTTAGATATAACACCCCTCAAATTGAAGTTTAAGACATCCTCTATGCAAACATATGAGGTGATTATACCACTAGGGAGTCTATAAGGGCCTTACAATGGCAAAACAAATCCAAAACTTGCCAATGTTACATTTTTGTCACTTTAAGGTGGCTTAAATACAGTCTTGTAGAGGAGGTTCTAAGCTTTAACTTGAAGGGTGTCATATCAAAATTGGTTGAGAACAGACTTCAGAAATGACACAAATGTGAAGAAATCCAAAACTTTGATATGATCATGATCAATTTGACAACTTCACCAAATCACTCAAAATCACTCATTTGTGGGATTCAGTGACAATTTTTTTTACAAAATTTTACCATTAAAAAATTAAATTGAATAATCCCAACACATCATTACCATTTGGGGCAAAACTATGTACAAGGAAATTACCCCCAGCATCCTCTGGGTAATTTTTTTCCTACCTTTACATATATATTCAGTGAATCCATTCCCTAAATACACTGAGTACATCCATTACCAAGTGAAAGACATTTGACACTAATCATATTACAATAAATATATCATGTAAATAATCATATTACAATAAATATATCATGTAAATAATGTCAAACAGCTGAACTATATATAGAGGAAGTTCACAAAAAAAACTTGACACAATAAGGTTCACACATAATGAGGTTAATTTTGATGTTACATACAATGGTTATCATAAATATTCAAAATGTTCATAAAATATGTGTTTTTAGGTAGTTTAAGGTTACACTTAAAAGTTTACACTTAAACCACCTTCTGATAGTGTTGCATGTGTGAATTTCTTATTGGCTATTTGGGACACTTCACATTAGAATTCTTTTGCCAAATTTGGACTCAAGACAACTTGAGACATCTCCTATGACATTTTTGGCCACTTTTGTAATATGTAAATTTTTGGCAACTCCAGGGCCATTTGAGTATTTTTCCAAAATTGGGTGCCTTTAGGAAATCAAAGTTTTCTCTGTGAAGGGGTGACAAGTCTGTGGCATTATCAGTAATTTGGTTCCTCAATTCTATGTGCAAGCATTCCAGATTTTGTTTTACTTACACAACAACACACATATGAACTGAACTGGTTTATTGAAAATCTCAGTACACAAGTAAAGATTGGGTTGACCGGGAAAATAGATCGATCCAGTGAGCACCTGGTATGATCCTAAATTGCTGCAAAGCTTCACCAGCTGAACCACTGGGTTAAACAATTGAGGCCTGAACGTAGGTATGCATTTGTGGATGCATTAATGACATTGTTTATGCGGTATCTGCCACGGCAATATGGCACAATAATTAAAAGTTTTGTGGCATGTTGTAGCCCAAAGAAACAATGGGAAGTAACAATTGAACAATAGACTTAATGATTTACCGAAATTATGGCACGTTAGTTGAACGTGCAATAGCTCAACATGGGTAAATATACGGTTAAATACATTTGAAACATTTTGTAATACTTTTAAAGTTTAAAGCACATTAGTTGAATGTGCACAAAAATTGTGAAACCGTTACAGCGAACGAATAATAAACAGAATATATGTTGTGGAATAGAATAGGAGATACATTGCTAACAAAGACTTTATAGGATTTAAATTAGCTTCAATATTAAGTGAACACTGGTTGAGTGTTCGAAATTGGTAATTTAAAAGTTGCTCAACATCTCTGATGAAACTTGTTAACAGTCGCCGGGGGTGTGGGCAATCTCATCCGTTTGTGTGAACGAGACTCAGACACGACCAGTCTGGGCATAAGATTGATTTCCTGTCGATCAAAGCTTCGGATCTGTTGATTGATCTCATGCCATATCTTGATCTTGCCATCATTGGTGAGGTTATCTGCACGGTCAAACAATGATGATTTTAGAATGTCTCTGACACTCATGATGTAGCAGTGCTTTCTTGACACCAAAGTTTCTTCAAGGATGTCATTGTATTTCCTTCTTAATATCTCTCTATCCCGAGTGGAGGAAGGTCTCTCAATCATTTTGAGCCAAATTGTTTTTGGTTCATTTGGAGACAGGGCACCAGTTCTTTTGTTGAATAGGTCTTCCTTTTTTATTTCAATCAGCTGTTCCATTGTGCGGGTCACCCATCTTATACACTTCCCGATCAAATTACTCACTCAAGGTTTATCAATGTTACTTATGTCCATGACCAGATCCCCATCCATGAGGACAAGGATAAATCTAGGTAGCTGGTGCTTGTTAAGACCTTCAACTAAACAGTTGATAATCCTAGCCAAGGCATTACTGACGGTTCCGTTTTGCATATAATGCGCTGTAATGTTGTACTGGTCATAGAGATATGGCGGTGCCTTCCCTTTTATTCTGCATTCCCTTCTTATTGCTGGTAAGCCATAGAAGAGATCTTTTAACATGCTGTCACCCAAAACCCATATGTCCTTTAATGCTGCCACATTATCTACAATGATAATACAATCACTGTACTATTAGAAATTGCAGTTTACCTCAAATATCTGTAAACACTGTTACTCCTCCATCTCCCGATCGATTTTATGACCGAAAAATCGACTTTCATCGCTAACAAATCAGTTGCCCGGCCAATCCTGATGCTATGGAAATTATACATTGAGGAGTCTAATCCAAGGTCAGTCATCATTCTTTTGAGAACAGCCCTCACCTGCTCCGGCGTCACAGGCGACCTGTCTCTAAAAACAAAAATTGCTCATCAATTGTAAGAAAACCTCTTTTTCTCACCGATAGATACTTCCTCAGAAGTGTGAATGGGCAACATTTTGCTTCTGATGCAGGACTTTTAGGGCTAAAATCAAAATCCTTGCTGGTAATCTGAATTATTTGTGGTTTAACATTTCTCCCATGTGTCTTTGAAGTATGCAATATGAATTTCAATTTGTATTTATTATCAGCAACGTGGACGTCTTTCGCCCGTACTGTGTGCGGGCCTGCTGACAATTCACCTATTCTGAAAAGACCATAATAAGCTGTGATAAAAAGAGCCCTGTACATGTGGGTGAGGTAAGGAGCGTAATCCACAGCTTTATCTATGTTTTTGACAATTAATTGTATCAACCTCTTCTGGATTGGTAATCTTGTATAGACTCTGTCATTTTTGAGGCTACAAGCCTTCATGAGTGAGGACAATAAGCATTTGTTCTCATTGAGAACAACTCCATCATCCCTCAACACAGATTTAATTGCCGAAATGTAAGATTTGATCGTCGATGATTTCTTGTTTTCATTTATAAGGTAACCTATGAAGAGAATGAGTCTATCCTCCCAGGTCTTTGGCTTGATGTCGAGCTTCAAATAAAACTCATTGAATGCTCTCCACACTTGATGATAGGTCGTCTTTGTAGACGATCTGTGATGCTTAAACCTCATATTTTCTATTACGTTTTCGATGGCCGCCACTGAAATCATCGATGATGATGATTCTGAATCATCAATTAATCCCGCTTTTTTGTCCTTTTTCTGCTTGATTGTCCGTTCTAAAAAATAATAAAGGCAACCGAGTGAATATGGATGTAATTTAATTTCTTCTCCAGTCCCAAACCTTGTTAACTGGCCAAATTTCATCCGTCAATTTGTCAGGAAACGGTTTGGTCCAATTTGGTGCAAATTTCCAGAAAGTATGGAATGCTTGTCTACTTAAGGAATCTGCAAGAATATTCAACTTGGTTCCAATGTAGTGGAGATAGATCTTCCTGTTGAATTTCAGGCAATTCAGTGTCACTAGACGAAGTAATACCATGCATCTTGGGCAACCTGAAGTTAAATTATTCAGCATCGCACACACGCTCTGATTGTCACAATAGACAATTATCCTGGTATTAACAATGAGGTCCTGCCAAGTGAATATAGCCAAACACATAGCATGAAGTTCCAAGAATTCAATACTAGGTGAACATTGCATTAGAAATTCGTATTCCCAAATACCAAAAATCCATCTTCCTCCAAAAAATGCCCCAAATCCTCCAGATTTGAGGTTGGCTGAAGCATCCGTGAAGAAATGGAGTTTTTTGGCTGTTTTGTCACCTTCTATGTCAATAAAAGGACGGCAAAGAATTAATTTTTTGGAATGACTTAGGAATGCCTCCCACATCCTACAGTCATTCAAAAACTCTGCATCCAGAGTAACATGGTGATGGGGTTTTAATACATATTTGATGCCTTCCTTGACCTATGTCAATTTGGCATACATCCTTCTAGTGAACGGGCAGCCTGGTATCATGGCTCTGTTCAAAAAATTTAATGTTCCAGTGAGTTTTTGAATATTCTTCACTGTGATCTTCCTTTTTGTGATTATCTCCCTCAAAAACTCCAATGCTTTGTCTTTCTTTTCTTTGGGAATTGACAAAACAAAATGAACCCCATCCAGGAGCAAACCTAGAAACTCAATAAGTTGTGTGGCAAGCTGAGTCTTCTCTTGAGAAACCGGGCAACAAATTTGGTTACATATATCCATGAACTGACTCACCATGTAATTGCATCCTTCTTCTGTGGTCTCAATGAAAAGGAAGTCATCCAAGTAACTGCAGCACTGGAAGGATCTATTGGTCATTCCTTCCAGAACATGCCTCAGACTATCCGAGAATTCTTGAAAAATTTTACAGCTACTCAACGCACCGAAAGGGAGATTTTTGTCGAAGAACCACCATGTGACCCCAGTAGTAGGATGCTCTGCTCTCATGGAAAGGAGATTCCACTGATCCTCTTTAGCCGGCACCAAATGAAATGCACTCATCAGATCAGTCTTGGCTAAAAACACACCTTGAGAAGAATGAGACTTCTTTTGTAAAGCTAAACACATTTTGATAGCCCATTCAATGTCTTGGTACTTGACAGTACAAAATTCTTTCGGAATGCATTCATTGAATGACCATCCATCTTCTCTGAATCGGTAAGACAAATGAAAGATTAGTCTCGTTTTATTCCCCGCCTTGGGAACCAATCCAATTGGGGATTGTATGAAGGATTTGAATGGTGGCCTTGTGAAAGGACCGGCATATCTGCCTAGTTTAACTTCATTCATAATTTTTTGCCAAAGTATGAACTTATCCCCTACTGAAAAAGGCAGATTTCTTGATGTATGTTGTCACTTCAATGGACCTCAATAACCCAGATCGAATCCTTCAGAAAATCCCTTAACTAAATAGGCATTCTTTTTATAGTCATAATTGTATGACTGTAACAGATTTTTGAGAGAACTGGCTCTGATTGGTGTTGACACAGACTCGAAATCATAGTTGTAAAACATCGGTACCTGTTCTGATCCTGCAATACGAATAGACCTTGTTCAAGTTATTGTTTTTTGACCTTACCATGTGCATGGTCGGCTCGCATTCCCCCCTGGGAACCTGTCCCCATTACCACACTATTAGTCACTCCAGCCATTCCGTTCCCTTTATTTTGGCCTCCTTGTACTTCTACCCTGTCTCGGTCTGCCTTTTCTTTATCACTCTGAGTTCTCCTACAGTTTAGAACTCCGTGACCATGTTTATAACAATAGGTACAACGGTGCTCATACTTGCATCCACTGCCTAAGGGGCATTTACCCCTATTGAATCTTCTGCAGATTTCACCACCTCTGGACCGGGGGGTTGGATTGTTATGAGAGTTGTTACCCAGCACGAAATCTGCATTACTGCGAATCCTGTCTCTGAGTCTCATGGACCAGGCCTGCTGAAGAATAATAGACCAATTCCTACCTGGATGTCTCGCCATATGAATTCTGAAATCCTTATCATATGCATACACATTTTCCCATGTAAATTGTGAAGAAATAGTGTGTATAATATGGTTATATTGCAATAATTCACAGGATCTAGTGGGATGAGCTCTAGAGTATATGTCTGAATAAACCCTAAATGCAGTTTCCCATTTGGCAAAAGAATTGATTGCTTGGTGTTCAGAGATTGGCAGCCAATAAGTCTGCCCATTTCTAATCACCACTTGCAATCTCTGATCCTCCTCTTGTACTACCCTGTCCTTAGTCAACAATTTCACCAAATCAACATACTCCCCTGCCTCAATCTTTTCCCTCATTCCAACATCAATGTTGGCCCCCAGGACTAAATAGTCTTCATCCATAGCTGCTGAGTTTTAGGGAAATACGTTAGCCTCGATTACTGAATTCCTACCTGGTGTTTGGAACATTTTTGCTTTGGAGATCTCTGCCTCTCTGATCATGCGGTCAGCATGGTCCTCGTCATCCTGCTGCGCTGGGATTTCTTTGTCTTCACCCCTGTTCCTAGGATTCTCGGCTGAATTGGTTCTCTCATCATTAAATCGCTGTTGGCCATAAACCCGCTCTGTTGTGTCCCTTTGGGCCTGTAACTCCGGTCTGTTTTCTGCAATGAATTGTGTAATGTCCTGTTCAAAATCCATATTTTCATCACTAGAATTTAGAGGTAATTCCTCAGATGATGAACTATCTCTATTCCTAGCATTAGGTAATTGAGTGTGATCCTCCAGAGCATTGTGATATATAGTAACATCTGAATTAGACATTAACAATTCAGGTTGAGGATCCATGTCCTGCAAAAAATTTACTGTCTTACCCTTTTTATTTTTCGGTTTAGGCTTCGAAACCGCTCCAAATTGCTGTTTTATTAAGGAGGCTGCTTCAGCGATTCCACTGCTGTCCAGAATTGACTGAAATCAAGTTACCGCCTCCCCGATCAAGTCTTCTCTTTCTTGTACATCCAACCTGGCAGATCCTCCCCTTCCTGGGGTAGATCCATAATCTTCCCTATCGGGAGTGACATCTTTTTCTAGGCTGCTGTGGTCAAAAGATGCATTATTGTTCAAAGACTGCCTGGATTGTTGCAATCCTTCCAGTCTGTCATCATGTTCATGATCATCATAATCAGATAATTCTTCCGGGAATTCACTTTCATCCCCTTCTAATTCCATTGAGACTACTCTTTCCTCTTCCACAAATTCTGCCTGGACCTTCAGATTTATGCTATCACTTGTCGAGGCTTGAGTATCTTCATTAATTGTGTGATCAATATTCTTTGATCATTTATTAATCTTGTCTGTTTTCTTCTCCTTCTCCTTCTCCTTAGATTTTGATTGATTACGCTTTTGACTTCCTTTGACCGCAATGGCGGGTTGTTTGTTTACATTAGTAATGGGTTCATCGAGTGCATCGTCTGCAGATTTTTTATTCCTGCCTCTTCCTTTGTGCCCGGACATAATTTCACTCTTCAAATAATTCCTGGATAAATTTGCAAGGTTTAGCAACACCCTACAAGCATGGAACAAACATTCAATTCTTGAATATTTGCAAAAAACATTTGAGTTGAGATTTAGCGTCTTTCGTGTTCAGATTTTCAAACCAGACTGACAGTTAATGACGCAATTGCCAACGTCATAGACTGTCTGTTATGATGTAATTGAGGCTCATAAAACTTAGGGGATGAGCCAGATGAGCCAGCTAGATGTAGTTCTGTCACTTCAGTAAAATACATTTAATTTATTAAATGATACTTTACTTACACAACAACACACATATGAACTGAACTGGTTTATTGAAAATCTCAGTACACAAGTAAAGATTGGGTTGA
>JBCAUG010292861.1:0-33055 GCA_038406175.1 Haplosyllis leylae | reverse complement strand
GAAAACTAATCTTGAACTGTAACAACTTTCACAATCCAATCCTGTCACATTACGGGCATTTTATCGTTTTATGAATCCAAAGTTGTGCATGCTTCTTGTAACTGCTATTGTTTTCATGAAATTACCAAATGCGATGAGTTGCTGGTAAAAGTTTGTGTCTACTAATAATAATTTTCAAGTTATTTTTCTATTCATGAAAGTGGTCCGTCTCTCCATTTGATGTGCTGTATTCCTCGATACAGGTTTTCCGTATCAATTTATATAATCTGCTGTATCGTCTTTTTTTTGCATATTTTTACTTAAAGCAAAAATTAGAATGTGTAGAATGTACACAGTATGCCTTATTTACTTTGAAAATATTCAGTACTACTATACAGAATTTAATATGATTCAAAAACACAAGCATGTAAATAAAGTAGTTGTCATATCTTGACACATTTTTGGACAAAATAAAATCAGGACAGTAGTGTAGAATATTTCAAAGATATGCAATTTATAATGTGACCATATTTACACATTCTTATTTGTCTTTTGAACTTGTGATACCCATATTAGAAGAGTAATGATTGATTTTTAACCAGAAATTGATATGAATAACCTGTATCGGGAAACATATTTATTGTATTTCCCTGACAAATAAATGAGTACTGTAACCTCCTTGATACAAAAAACAACAGCGTGACTCGTTGCTATGTGACGTCATCTTTATATTCCTTAACATTACTAGACATAGGGAGGTGGGGAGATGTGGAAATAAGGAAACTATCTGCTTATCGGAAGGACAAGTATGCATTCATGTCCAGCAACAAAGTTTGAAACAACAAAACCTAGTGTTCTTTTAGTAAGACATTTGTTTCTTTAGTCCCGTTATGAAGAACCTAGTTAGAATGAGTAATTTTAAATCGTGTATTTTAGCATTTCTGCTATGACCATGAGTTCACCAATTGATGTAATAACGAACTTTAATCCTAGTTTAGCTGTATCTAGTGCACTCAGTCCCACTGTACAAACGAAATTTATCAAATGTATTACGTATGAAAAAATATTTTTGAAAGCATTATCAGATACTAAAAAGAAGATAAAGAAATTACTTATAAATGTTCCAAATTCCACCAAAAATGAGAACTTGTATCTAAAACATTTCCTAATGAAACTGATTAAGTCGAATAGAACGAAGTAGACAGCTGACATGTGAACGTTACGACAACTGAATTCTCGGAGATGATACCACAGTATACTATTCTTATATTTGCATCTGGTGGGAAAAAAATCCGACTATGTTATTGAATTTGAATTTTTAACTTGAAATATTTGAAATGGAAAGATTAAGAATTTAGTTTTGTAGTAATGGGTCAGTATCAAGGTCATCTGAGTCGAATGCATGTTCCTCGTCCTCACTGTCTGGGAATAACTCTGGCTTCAGCTGTCTTAAAGGTTTTGACGGCATGCCAAATCTGGGATGGAATAAATAAAATAACAACATGCAGCATTACAAGTTGCTGCTGTGAAATCGGAAATTGAAGCGTATTTAGACGGCATGAATGTGGGCTCAAATTCCGTAACTGACGACAAACTTTACCTGATTCTAGCAGCTATTTCCTCTGTATCTTTTGAAAATTCAATGCATAAACCCATGGTTTTATATGTGACAATTTCCGGTGTTAATTCATTTGCAGCAAGTTTCTCCTTGAAGACGACAATGATGTGATTCTTCTTTTTATTCCACGCTTCAGCATCAGCCAATTGAAATTCGTGCAACCGTCGTGGTGACCGTAGAAAATTTCTGTGGGGAAGATCGCAGTACATTTTTGTTATGGCAATGCATTTTTCGATGAATTAACTTAATCAAAATATATATTCATGTTCCTTGACAATTGGGTTTTTCACGATAGACGTTTCTGTCAGGTTGTCTGACAGATCTTTGCGCAGGGAAGAACCCAAAAAAATCGTCAGAAATTGCCCCCCATGGGGTTTGAAACCAGGACCTCCAGATCCTGAGACCAATGCTCTACCCCTGAGCTAGGAATAATAATAATAATAATAATCCATTTATTCTTCATATTCTGTTGTTACATGCAGCACATCATTCATATCATTCTTAAATCAGTAAAGAAAATTGGATGAATGATGAAGAAATGGTCCAGGTTTAGAGTTAACTCGTTTTATATGGTACCTGGCCTGAAATGTTTGAGTAACACATAACTACAAAGGGTATGTACAAGCTAAAAGAAATCTTACACTTGTTTACGTGTTGTGTTATAACCAATAACATTTCTTGTGGTCGGTTGTTATAACCAATAGTAAAAAACTATTCTTCTGTTTACAACAATAAATATGAGTTTCGCTGGCATATTCTTACTCGTGTGTTCATTTGTTATAACCAATAATGGTTACAAATCACATCTTAAAGCAAAGGAGATTCACTCCTGTTTACCTCTTGTGGTTTACACTCATCACTTCCAATGTGATGTTGACGTTGCATGTAATAATTGAAACCTTTTCCACACTGTTTACAAATATACCATTCTTTGTTGCCATGCTTGTGATAATGAGCTCTTAAGTTTCTCAGATCCCGTGTTTGGTATGTACATTTATCACATTTATACAGTTTTTTGCCATGTGTTGCTAGGTACTTTGTTAGTTCACCCTGGTTTTTATACCATCTAAAACACTCTTGGCACTGATGTTTTGGAACTTTTAGATGCTTCACCCAGTGGTACTTTAATTGACTGGTAAAGGGGAAAGTTTTCCCATAATCATCACACTTATTTTTATACGCTTGTCATCAGAATGATCATACATGTGTTTATGACAGGCAGATGGTGTTTTAAAAGTTTTACTACAAATGTCACAACTGAGCATACCATGATTTAAGGTATGGTGTTTATTCAGTTCACCCAAGCTGCCTGCTTCAAACTTGTAGTCCGTACATTTAAACTTGTGCTTACATCTGTACTTGCGTTTAAGACTGTGATGTTCAGTGACCAATTTTCCTTTTGGTTTCTGATCATCATTGCCAGTAGTTGGTGTTTTGGCTATGTCCTCTTCCATGGTAATATAAAATGGGTTAATGGCTTGCTCTTGCTCTTCATCAGAGGTTCCACTAGAACTATCAGTTCGATGATTGTCACTACTCAGAGGGTCCAATTCTTCAAGATTTGCTCCTGATTCACTTGAGCTCATGGCTGCACTTTTGCCACTACTGGTACTTGTGCTGTCACAGGTGTTGCTCATGGGGTTGTTACTAGAGCTTGAACTTGAGCTACTAGTAAAAGAGGATCTACTGTCCTCTTAGGCACTGTTGTAACCACTGGAAGATGATGGGCTCTTGCTTAATTGTAGCAGAGCTAAGGCTGCATGTTTCTCTTTCTTTGAAACCATGGCTGAGTGTGTGGCCAGTCTACTTGAGGAGAGGCCACTAGCCTTAATACAAGGTTTATTTGGTTTGTGTCCTTTCTTGGAAGTATGATCACTGTCAGAATTTGATGTATCATTCCTGTATGATAATACTCTTTTCACTTTATGGTGTGGTCTGTCCATGTATGTTTTGCATTTCCTTTCATGTAGCCCATAAGGACCACTCTTAGAGGCCAGCAATGGGATGTCATCCTCAGATAGACTAATATCACTGACTGTCTCTGGTGCATTGTGGTCATCATGTTTCTACTTGTTAATTACCATTTCACTTAGGGCAACAATATTAACTGAACACTCACCCTGTAATTTTAAGTCTCTAGGGTTATGACCAATAGCAGTTGTTTCACTTGGTGAGGTGGAAGCAGAGCCTTTGATCTCAGTATTGTTAATACTGCTGTCAGGTGTTGGTAATTCAGTCTTGGCAGCAGCTTCAAGTTCTGTAGACTTACCCTTGACTGGAGTAGATAGTGTGCTTGAGGGTGTTGTTTGAACAGTAAGATCCATGGCTGTCTGTTGGTGATCTCCAGGTTTTTTGTCATGGGTAGTTACCATTAATGCACTCTCAAAAACAAGTTAATTGTGAACCACACTGTAGGGTTTAGATTTAAGTTCTCCAAACACTCCTGGTTCCACAAATAGTAGCTTGACATCACATGCACTCATGAGTGTATCTTCTGTTAGATTAATGGCATCCTTCACTGTACTCCAGATGTGCGCTTTATTATACACCATACTGTGTCTATGGTACATGTGGCATAAAGCATACAATGCAATTTCATCCCCCGGCATTGCTTCTTTCATCATGTTTTTAGTGCAATCATTCACTGACTGTCCTTGCATGTGCAAAGCGATCCAAGCTATCTGAAGGATTCTGCTCTTTGCACCAAGATGTTTCTTATTAATCCCCATGTGTCTCATTAGTCTTTTTCTCACCACACTTCCTTCATCACCAGAAAATTCTCCAAATAGCTCAAAAAGAGCATTGGGGTTTATGTATGATCTGTCTACCCAGTGTCTCATGTCTAACCAGAATTTTTTACTCAACACATTCTTTGGAAATATGGTTCATCCATGCCTGCACCACTTGGTAATGACAGTATAATATCCTTGAAGGCTCATTTTAATAGCTTGTAGAAGTTCAGATATAATCAATGCTATCACACATGTTGTGAGTGTGGTCTCACACTCATGAGTTTTCAGGATGCAAGTTGATAAAGGTTTTGATTTGTGATGCATGTCAAATGTCAGTGTCAGGTGTCTAGATGGTTTTTATTGCTTGTCACATAAGATGAATATAATTTTGCCACAGTAAAAGCTGATAAGTTAGAAGGAAATGATTTTTAATGATGAACCAAGCAAAAAGTCAGATTTTTTGTTACGGGTTATTACTGTTGTCACCAATAATGCTAAAAGATCTGAGCTTGTTATAACCAATAACAGTTAATTTGATGTTAGTAAATCCAGTTTACATTTCTTTACAAAGACTTCTAATATGGGGGATTTTGTTATAACCAATAATGTTGATGTGTCAGGAAGAGCAGTGTGCAGAAAGCTTTTTTTTGTACTGTGGATGGTTGACTTTAGGTAGGTTAGGGATCTGCCTATACCTTGTGCTGTAAGGGTGGGTTTTAGAGAGGAGGGAGATGGAGTTTTGGTTAATAGTTAGTTAGTTAGTTACCTTTATTGGAAGGATTTTATTCATCAGCTTGTAGCTCAATTTATTGTTTTGTAGTTCAATTATTTGTTTTATTTTCAGTATTTTATTTTCTCAATATTTAGCAGTCATGCCAACATTTCTCTTGTCTATTAGATTTACACATTTGTTTTGAATTTTGAATTTTTGAGTCACTAATCATATTGATTAGATTACTATGACATAAGTTAAATGACTAAAGATATGTCCATAGTACAATAATTTTTTTGCTGGGGTTGTCAATAGATTTTGGCTAGTTCGGATCAAGTGTGTATTCCTCTTCAGTTTTAATATAAGGTTATTAAAATGAGATTACCAATTAATTTTGTGATCTAGTGTTATACCCAAGAATCGTGTATGTTCAACAATTGGAATTTTTATACTTTCCACACTGATGTCTGTTAGTTTGTTAGTGTTAGTTTTGTTAGTTGGACTGAACAACATACAAACTGTCTTGTCCAAATTCTAGGTTAATTTCTTGGCTTTGAACCATTCACTTAAGCTTTCCAGATCAGTTTTGATACACCACTCTAGATAGGTAAGGTTTGTGTGACTGTGATACAGAGTTGTATCATCAGCAAACATTGCAGTAGGTCAGGTGGAGGTGAAGGTCATTGGCAAAGAGTAAAAAAAAAGTAGAGGCCCAGGCAGCTTCCCTGTGGGGTTCTGAATTCAAGATCATATGTTTCTGAGTACTCAAGTTTACCCAATGAGGAAGTGACACACTTAACTCTCATTTTCCTTTCAGACAAGTAGCTATGGAACCAATCTTGACAGTTTCCTCGTATGCCATATTTTCTAATTTTTTTAATAGTGTCTGATGATGCAGCATGTCAAATGCCTTGGACAGATCAAGGATTACACGCATAGTACTTTTTCCATTTTCTTTTGATTTAATAATGTTACCAAGCAGCTCTTATATGGCATTTTCACATGAATGTTTAGCTCTAAAACCATACTGGTTTGCAAATATCAAGTTGTTTGTATTCATGCAGTTATAGGTTCTTTTATAAACCATTTTTTCCAGCAGTTTCAAAAAAGAGAGATATTGGCCTGTAGTTAGTTATCAATTCTTTATTTTTACTTTTTTGTAATGGTACAACTTCAGCCAGTTTCATTCTATTGGGGAAGATGCCTTCTTTTATTGATTTGTTGAACAATTCACTCAGGCAAGGGGCAATCAGGTCAGTTAAATGCTTAAACAGGATATTATCAAGGTTGTCATATCCACTACTCAATTTATTTGGCAAATTGGTTAATAGTTTTTTGATTTCTAAGGGATTGGTAGGTGTCAAAAATATACTTTTGGTGTTGGCATTTATTTGGTTTAAGTACCACGTAATGTTTTCTTTGGATGGTGGGATTTTATCTGCATAGGCTTTGCCAACACTTGAGAAATGATTACCAAACATATTGGTGATTTTTGAGGGATTGTAATGGCTGATCTTCCCATCATTAAGACAGTCAATAATACTAGTCTTGTCATTTATTTTACCAGTTGCTGTATTTATTAGTGTCCATAGTTTCTTTGAGTTATTTCTAAATTCTGTACATTTGTTAATATAGTACAGATTTTTTGCATGTCTTTTGACTGCAGTGAGCACATTTTGGTAATTTTTATATTTGTTTCTGTCTGTGTCTGTTGCCTTTTTTTATTGACTGTTTGTATAGGGACTTTTGTTTTTGTACACATTTGAAGAGGCTATTAGTGAGCCAAGGTTCTCTTCTAACCTGCAAGGTTTTTAGTTTAAATTCACTCAAGGGTGCCACTTCATTTATAGTGGTCAATAACATATCGTAAAACTTGGTGAATGCTTGTTCAACAGTATCATCATTTGATACTTATAGAGCATTACTCATAGACAATACAGACTCAATTTTTTTAGGTTCTTTTTTGTGAGTTGTCTGCTCAGTATGGTGACCATTTCCTTTTTACAAAGCTTTAAATTTTTTTCTACCATTATACAGGGCAAATGATCACTAATATCATCAAGTAAGATGCTACATGTGTAGTTACGGAACAGATTTTTACTGATTTTAATATTGTAGCAGACGATTTAGTGATTCTTGTAGGTTTAGCGATAGTTGGCCATGCCTCATTATCCATAGAGAATTCTACAAATGTCCTAGTGTTTTCATATAGGTCTGACTTTAGTAGATCAAGATTGTGATCTAAGCCAATTATACAGTCCTTGTCACCTTCTGCATTGAGCAATTTTAGGAGCTTTTCGTATGCAGTTAGGAAGGATTTTTCATTAGTGTTGGGGGGTCTATAAATAGATACTAAGATAATATTCTTATGCTTAGTTTCTATTTTGATAGCACATGTTTCACATTCATCATTATAGACAGCATTCTAGATGTCTAGTCTTGGTTTACTTTTCAGACTTTTGGACACCAGTATGCCAACACCTCCTCCCTTTTTGCCCAAGTTCCTTTCTCTAGAGAAAAGATTATAATTTGCATCATTGATTTGTTTTGCAGTATGGTTATTCAACCAGGTTTCATTTATTATACAAGCATTGATGTCTCATGATTCCAAAATCTTTTTCAAATCTGAGAATTTGTTATATAGACTCCTAATGTTTATTTGCATTACAGCTAGGTCCCCTTCCATAATTTCCATTTCATCCACATCATCTATATAGTCACAAGAGTCTTGTACTTCACTAAAAATGTCAAGTGATGTGATTTCTTGATCTAAATTGTCTATTCCAGATGATTTGATTTGGTTAAACACATTTGGTGATTAGTAGGTGATGTGCAAGGTGATGGGTATGAAAATCAGATAATTGGATAAATGGTTAGTAGGGCGTCACTTCTGACCAGGCGATGAATGATGGATTAAAGAATAAGCAAGTTAATGCAACATACATACATAGTTTTTTGTCCGGTTGTCTGTATTCAGTTTTCTTGGTGAGCTGTTATAACTAATAGCAATTGTTTGTTATAACCAATAGCAGACGAAGTTATGAACAATAACTAGGGGTGTTATAGCCTATAACACCAGATTCACTATTCCATGTTCTCCTCACTGTTATCATCAATAATGGTTTGGTTTTGTGCTCTGATGTCCATTAGTATTTCACCAAGCAAGTTCTCTCCTTTCCATTTCTCCATGTTTAGACAGTCTTTGTCCTTTAGAAGTAACCTGCAGCCCCACTTGTGATCAAAGCTACATTCGACAATTCTTTTGTTTTCTGTGGCTAGCAATTGCTGTAACAGTTGGGGGTTCTGTGTGAACTTCACCCTAATACCAGGTTCACATTGTTTTTAGCTTCCCTATTCCTTTCATAGTCCTTTATCTCTCTGGCTAGGTTTTTGCTTTGGAGTGGAGTCTCACTGTTGAATATATCCAGTTTAATTATGTTCTCATCAAAGAACTCTGCTTTTTTTGCTTGAATGTATTGTTCAGAAGAATAGTAGTTGATTCATCAACTTTGAAGCTGCAAGGATGGAAGTTGGAGAAGGGTGAGAGTTCACCCAAGAATCCTACACTCTCATCATCTGCAGTACTGGATACGTTGTAGCACCTTAGTTGTTCAGGTAGCTTGTGCAGTTCAGTTACTGTATATGATCTGTCCTTAATGATGAGATAATTTCCTTCAAGTTTACTTTTAGTTTTGAATTCTTTGAGCTCCTTTGCCTTGTGTAGTATGTGCTGGAGTTTCCTGTGTTCTCATTCAGTATCTTCTTTGTAGGTTCTGTCTACGTAGATACCTTTTTTCAGGTCTCTTGTTTCTTCATATAGGAAATCAGGACTAGCTTTACTAAAGAATTCTATGCAAATTGCTCGGTCCCGGTTTTTACTGTAGTTACCTATCCTGCTGATGTTTCTTTCTCATGATATCCAGTTTCTTCTTAGCAGTATCAGTGATGCCAGGTGACTCCCATGGTTGATCAGGTACTCCTTGTAGTATAATGTTGTTCTCTAGGAGTTTGTTTACTAGCACCACTAATCCCTCCTTGAGTTTTTTGTTTTCAATTTGTACTTGATCACAATCTGTTCTTAATTGTAGGTTTGCCTCCTTCATCCTGTCAATTTCCTTTCCTTTTTCCATTAGTAGCTTGTTTGATTTTTGCAGGCAGGTGATACTGGTCTTCAGTGGTTTTATCACCTTTTCCATGTCAAGATTGAGTAGTCATCTTAACTTCTTGAGCTCAGGTAAGAGATCTTCATCCTCTTCTTCTGTTTCTTCATTTTCCATAACTTCTTCATCTACTTCAGGCAAGTCTTTGGGTATTTCTGCCATTGTTCTTTTTTTCTTAATTTCTTCTTTGTCAGGTGGTGTAGGTGGTGGTCTCTTTTTAGTTGAGTTGGGCTCACTTGCATTGGGTTGTTTAGTGTTCTTTTTGGCCAATGTAGAGTCCGCTTGGGCTTTTAGTGTACTAGGGCTACTTGAACTATGTAATCTTGCCGGGCCTTTCTTTAGTGTAAATTTTTTCAACAATGGTTGATTATTTTCAGGCTTTAATTTCTTGCTATCAGTTTTGTCAGTTTTATTCATTTCTGTACATGTTATAACTAATAACAATAAATACTTTCACTGTGAACGGTGTTCAGATTTTCAGGTCAGTCCATCTGGGATTTCAAATGCTTGAGTTATCACCCACTATGCTGAATTATGTCCTTAATCCCTTTGAAATTTCATGTCTTATCCATTAATTACACTGTCTACATAATTCAGCATGGTTTATATATATTCATATAGCATTGATTGATACATATGAGTGCCTTTGAAGTGTGTTAATTCATGATATTTCTTTACATTTTCTAAGCGCTATTTTGATTCTGTCAACATTTAGCACAAAATGGAAGGAAGGAATCTGTTGGGCAGGAGATTTCTGAAGTGAGCTTTGTTTCATGCACCACTTCACTTGTTGGACTTTGTTTATTTCTAGAATCAATAGAGCATGACTTTATAAAGGCCATGAAGATTCAGGCTGGCAACTGAATGTTGACTTAGCTCAGGGGTAGAGCATTGGTCTCATGATCCAGAGGTCCTGGTTTCAAACCCAACTGGGGACAATTTTTGACAAATTATTTTGCTCTTCCCTGTGCAAAGATCTATCAGATAATCTGACAGAAACGCCTATCGTGAAAACTCAACTGTTCCAATAAATTCAAAGGAGAAGACCACACTGTTGTCTGATTTTAGTTAGTCAGTTAGTCCATTGTGTGGAGAGTTTAACTCGGAAAATTCCATTTAAGAGACTAAAACAAAGGAATTTGACCCAGATATCAATGCAGGTAGCAATTTATGCGTTTCAAGAAGTCACGAATCACGACACTTTTCATTTATTTACTTAAAATAAAGAAAACTTTAAAGAATGCGTTTTGCCACGATAAACTCGACAGAGGTTCCTGAAATGTTGGGAAAACAGGTTAGTCCCTCTTGCAAGTTATTTTCTTCAATTAGTGACAATAAAATGTATGCAATGTGGTCCTATCTTTATTCACAAGAAAATCTTTGTAAGCAAAAGATATAACCAAATTGCAAGAGCTGCGATTTTCAGAAAAAAAGTGTAACAAAACAGACTCCCATCAACTTTACGATGGAATACCAACCACGGCCCCCCATCCCTATGATCATTCTGGACCATACACTGTATTTTGAATTCTGTTGGATTGTTATCATATTTACGAGTGTCTTCCTGTACACCGCTCATTTGTGGCGTTTTCGGTTGCTTCTGTGTTCACCATATTCTACTGTGAACCATGATATGGTTGAAGTTACCTTGTTTGTTTGAGATCTTGGTTCATGCTCGGGAAGCTCAAGATAAACTTTTCATCACAATGAAGTCATTCGCCCTGGCTAAATGGTCGTTCTTGATATATCTCGTGAAAAGGAATTTGGGCTTTTCGAAATTATACCAAAAGAGAAGTTTTGTACAAGTATGTTTGTTCTTATGAATCGCCGGAACATCTCAAGAACCATCACAAATTTGAGGTTCTTGCAACGAACTCTACTCCTTGCAGAGGCATTTCCAAATTATTTTCACTGAAAATCACTAATTCTGTCAATCATCCGCTAGTGTAAACTCCAAAGTTTGTTACAGACTGTACATGTTCTCCAAAGGCAATCTAAAACTTATCAAAGAAGCCCTCCCCGAAGGACAAGTTCCACTTGATCAAATACAAACAATAGCGTTTAAAGCCAGTCATACATAATGACCTCTGTGAAGGTACTGATCTTGGTATCTCCTCGCCGAAGACTGCCTACATCCACCCTACTTTTCTGCAACGTCGACTGTGCAACGAGTAAATGATTTACAGAAAATAATTCGAAACATTCTTGTAAAGGAATTGTGGCTGCTTTCTTAGAAAATAAGCTTTCTTAAATTACAGCCGAAAGACAGCCGTCATGGAAAATATTCTTTGATTGATCCTTTGAATTCGATTAAAATGTTCCTGAAAGTTGAAAAGCGTCCTCAATAGTGCTTTACCATCAGTTGATGTTTGGTAGAATGTACTACAACCCTTTTCATCAGATATTAATCGATTTTCAAGAATGACTCTTGCACGGATGAAACAGAAATATTGTGGAAAAAAATTGTAAAGATCTATGACAGCCTGAGGTTGTTCCAATGGATTAATAATTTATTTAATTATTTAATTAATAGCATAATCTTGTTTGCATTCTGGACTTGAAATGGGCTCAGCAGATCAGCAGACACTGTTGTAGGTGCTGGATCCAGGCTCTGATTGTCATGCTTTTGAAGTGGGCGTGGCTGAGTACCTGTGGCCATTATTTTTTTGCTATTGATTGTGATGTCATGCTAGCAGCCCGTGTGGGAGTACTACTAAAGGTGGTTTCTGATTAGCCAGTGCGTTTCTGGATTCAACATATCATGAGGTGACAGAGAGCAACATAATAAACGTACGTCTCATTGTCTGCTCTGCCCATGTGATTGGCAGTGGAACGTGTAGAGGGTTGGCTATTTTTAATGCTACCAACTCAAGTAAGTGGGTTTTAAATACTTTTTATGTTGGTTATTTGTGAAAAGTCTAATATCATTGCCTTAAGTTCAGTATCAATGCAAATGGCTTTCGTGATCAACAGTTTTCAGTTGATGAAGTTAGACAAACTCACGTTTAAAGTACAGTGTAACAGTACGTTAAAGAACCTATCAATTAGTAACATTTCTCAGCAGTCGTGGTAATTCTCGTGGGTCTTATGTCTTGTACATGCCGGTAACAACAGATGATAATGAGGAACTTTTGAGATGTACATAAGGTTAGAGAATCAGAGCAGCGACTGTTCATCAACTCAGTTCGAGCCGCTTTTGATACAGCTTCTTGTGGAGGTACATTTATGCAGTCTGCACTACACAGGTCGTAATACTTTATAAATGGTTGCCATGGGAACAGACCAGGTACATGTATATCATTTAAAAACGTCTCGTGCTTCATTTAGTACAACTGCCGTCGTCATGGCAGCGACAGTAAGAATAGGGGAAAATTGCAATGACTTGAAAGATTTCACAGACTGCAGATCTACCTTAAATTTCAATTTGAGCGGAAGTAGTAAAATTTTCGATTTACTGGTAAGTGGAACACTTGGTTGGCTTTTTGTTTCATTTTAATATGATATCAGGTGATGCGCTGCTCAAATGTTTTCAAAACTTTTACGTTTTTCAGTCTAATTTTATCAACGAATTGATAAGGTAAAAAATATATTTATGGAAACGATCCAAAATTTTATTTCCATATTTAAAACGAAATTTAACTGTTTAATTAAAACCTTTGCATTTTAGACTGTCAAAACTTGTAGCTCAGATATGTTAATAATAAAATACTGATCATAATTCTCATGCGGTAAAAGTAAAGTTCACATATATATGGATGTATATTGGTTTTAAAATGTCCCCGTTGAGTGAGAGTTATTCGTTAATAACTAACTTTTTTCAGGTGTCGTCCGTGATTAGGGACAAACAACGGCTTCTATGTTCTCAATCCTCTTAATTAAGCATATTAGGACATCAAAGGGTGTATAATAGTTCCGTTTTATAAATGATCAATAGACAGGTACACGTAGCACCAATAATTAGACATTGTAGACACCAGCGCGACATGATAGAATTAACAAAGACATTTTTTTCTGAAGTGGATCATGCTCATGTCTTCCAGTGTGTTTATTCCAATTCAGGATTCACCCCCAAGTTACCATAGAGTCAATAGATATTGCAGCGCATCAAGAACATCAAAGACATCACAGGAGGAATGATACCATTAAGGAGATGGAGAAGGTTGAGAGAAAGGTCAATAAAACTGAAAATAGTAATAACTCTCAAGGTATTGAGCAACGACCTGAGAAGCTTGTAATAAACACATCTCCAAAGGACAAGAGAAAGCAGAACAAAGCAGTAGATTTCACAGCCTATTTACCCCCTGTTCGAGCACCCGGAGGAAAAAAATTCAAAGGAAAAAGAAAGAGGAATCGCCAAAAGGATCCTGCAAGAACCGAAACTTTTGATTTTTCTGGTAAAGTACTGAAGCTGCCCCCAATTGACCCAAATGCGCAGCTAATCCTTGGGAGCTCAACCTCTCCAAGGAAGAGTACAGTTACAGCACAAAGAAGAAATGACCACGATGACAACGATGGATTGAAAAGAAAGTCTCGTACAAATCAAAAAGGTACATATGAAACCGTACAGAAAATTGTGTAAATTTTTGCTTGAAACTAGAACGCAACGCCGATTTGAAAATATTTTCTAGCTATGGAAATATATTCTCCACTATAACATCTGTTATGAAGTTGTTTTGAAATTATGTATATCCAATCCCGTGACAAAGATGGCAAAAAAAGAAAGGGACAAGGAGTTTAATTGATTAATTAGGTTATTCCTAAAAACATTTCAATCTTTATAAGTAACATTTTAAGAATTCATTGAAGAAACTAGTACAAAACTTAATTATGTTGTAAATATTTATGTATTTATTGAAATATTTGAATTTTTTAAAAGGAGTATTGAAAGATTATTGAATTTACACAATTCTCTGGATGCGTATTTGTAAATACAGATCGACCGCTTGAAACAAGGATATAAATGTGGATTTTATTACACTATATTTAGATTCTAGAACACAATAATTTATTTGAGCTCAGAGATATGTTTTGACACACAACCTAAAGCACCTAAAGCACTGGATTTCTTTTTGTTTTTGGAGGTCAACGAAGCTGCAACCAAACAATTTTAAGTCAACAACTCTATCCCAGTGTACCACTACCTTCAACTTTCGTCAATCCAACGTACACAAAAACTAATGAAGCAACAAGCAACATCATATCTAAAATGGACGAAACACCAAGTGTGGCCTTATTCGACCTTCGGTTCAAGGACTCATTACCGCCAATTCAGTCCGAACTGAATAATGAAAAGTATCAAGACGACGGTGGGAAGAGTAAGCAAAGGGGAAATGCGGATGGTGAGGAGGAAGAATGGATAGCGAGTTCCCATTACGAAAGGTGAGTTAATTCCTTGGATTGTAGAATACGATTTAAATCTAGGATAGGAAAAAAATCAAACGATATAAAGTCTATTGTTTTTACAATTTACTTAAAAGAAATTCTGAATCGAATATCCAACCTTCGATTGCTCATTTGAAATGTAAAACCATGGTGACATGATGACATTTAGAATACAAGAAAGTCCTCCTGCGTGAACGCAAGAGGCATACCGATCGCAGCATAACAAACCTATCTGGGGGGACTTATGTCCCCCAAAATTTTTTTAAAAATTTCAAAAAAAAAAATTTTAAACAAATTTTAAAAAATTTCAAAAAAAAATTTAAAAAATTAAAAAATTTTGGGGGGTAACCTGCACCCCCTGGCCAGGACCGGGTAACCCCCTGCCCCCAAGGCCAGGACTGGGTACCCCCCGCCCAGGGCCAAGACTGGGTACCCCCCTGTCCCCAGACCCCCGTGGACTGACAAACACCTGTGAAACTATAACCTCCTCTCATACTATGTACGCGGTCGGTAATAATATAACAAATATCAAGGAGTGAAACAAAAATTCACTAGGTGACTCGTACCTCACGTCTCGCGTACAAAAGGCACCTTGCGTCTCACATACAAAAGGCACCTCGCGTACCTCGTGTCTCATGTACAAAAGGCACCTCGCATCTTGTGTACAAAAGGCACCTTGTGTACCTCACGTCTCATGTACAAAGGCACCTCACATACTTCGCATCTCATGTACAAAAGGCACCTTGCATCTTGCATACAAAAAGCACCTCGCATACAAAAGGCACCTCACATACAAAAGGCACCTCGTGTACAAAAGGCACCTCATGTACAAAAGGCACCTCGCATACAAAAGGCACCTCACGTACCTCACATACAAAAGGCATCTCACATACAAAAGGCACCTCATGTACAAAAGGCACCTCGCGTACAAAAGGCACCTCATACAAAAGGCACCTCATGTACCTCATGTACAAAAGGCACCTCGCATACCTCACATACAGAAGGCACCTTGCGTACCTTGTGTACAAAAGGCACCTCACATACCTCGCATACAAAAGGCATCTTGCATACAAAAGGCATCTCGCATACAAAAGACACCTCGCATACCTCATGTAAAAAAGGCATCTCACATACAAAAGGCACCTCGCATACAAAAGGCATCTCACTACAAAAGGCACCTCGCATACCTCGCATACAAAAGGCACCTCACGTACCTCATATACAAAAGGCACCTCATGTACAAAAGGCACCTTGCGTACAAAAGGCACCTCACGTGAATGCCAACCCCCCCCCACTGCCCACCCTCCCACCTTCCGTATCAAGGTTCGTTTCAATCCCACCTGGCGTATGGTCCCCTCCATGCAAAAATAATATCTTTCACCTCGCGTGCAAAAAATTCCCAAAAAAATCGTGCAGCAACCCCAATTCCATCAATAAGGTACCTCTAGGAGTCACCAATGATTTTCCAAGTTGTATTGAGAAACAACAAAGAGGATTTTTACTTTCGCTTTCGCTCCAATATAATTGTACCTTTACTTTCACTTGTTTTACTTTAAACGTTGCAATATAAAACTTAAAATTTCCTACATTCGATATTTTGTCTCTCGGAGCATGACTTCCCAACCGAATAAATTTTCTGCACAATTGACTTTTTATCAATTAATTTTAACTATTAACAATTTTTGAAATTCTGGATTATGCGCAACCATTACACGAAAAAGAGAGAAATTTGTTTGAGGCAACATCTTCACAACACATGCATTCTGCAGCAATCACAAGCTGAACTGCAGCATAATGCGACCACCTAGACATAATTACAATTAAAAAGTGTCCAATTTTCGTGTCACGCTGTGAACAAGATCGTCGGGGAATTATTTTTGACAGTACAAATACCTGCACAAAGCAGACTGGTGTTGTTGAAAAAGGTCAACAAATTCTTGCATTTGATTTTTTACCAGTTTCACCAGCGGATCCAGAAACCGAATGGGGTTGCGTGGGGGGGGGGATGCATCGGCATAAAATAAAAAACGTCCATTCTTGGTGCCCACCCGTGTTCTGGCCTACCTTTTGCATGACCAACGGGCATGGTTCTTTTTGCCCCTGGATCCGTTATTGTGCTTACTCATAATAATTCGGGTTCACAAATGAAAAAAAGTTAACACAAGTCCAAAAAATGGGCCCAATTTCACTTACCGTCAGGATTTCTTTTCATACTTCAGATATTCACTATTTTTACTGCACACAGTCGCTATGTTTTATCAAGTCTAGACTTGAACACATCATGTTTTATCTTCGTTCACACTTTGTTGTCATTTATACCATTTCTTCCATGTGTCAGCAGTTTCTGTTGAATATTTTTTCACGGAAAATCTTGATGTTCCCTTGAAGGATAATTGGATCATAAAATTGTAACATAAATAATTTTACCTAGAATGCTGTTCGGCAACATGCATGTGTGAAGGTTAGGGACCTCGACATTTGTCAAGCAACATTTTTTTTTTACACTATCCATAAATAATTGCATGGATCGCATTAAAACATCAATCATAATCTCTGGGTGTAAAATTAAGCCGACGTCTCTGGTGCCATTTGTTAAACCTGGGGTTTAAAGTGTGCTTGCTTTATTAGTGTAACAGAATGAATTAAATACACACAAAGCAAATTGAATTGCACTTACACAATGGATGCATACTGCACAAATTACGGCTATTTTCAGAAATTAAATGGCTTTAAAATTGTGTTTGAATAGACAAACTGCCAGGCGAATCATGCCACACCCAAAGATACTTAAAACCGCAAGGGCACAAATTGGACGATTTAACAAAGAACGTGTTTCATTTTAAGTACAATATGTCGGACACGATGCCAAGATACTTAAGGTTGTAGCAAGTATATGGTAAGTCAATGCCCATACTTAGTTCCTGTCTGTCTGTCATTCAGACTTACAAGGAGACCCATGTATAATAAGGCTATTCATGAGCATTGTGCAGCATAGAAAGGAAAAATGATTTCTAATGGTGATGCAGCACTTTTAACAATTAATATGTAGAGTGACATTTCTGACGAAAGAAATACCGAAAGGTCTGAGATGAGACGGATGGACAGACAGACAGTTAGATGGAAGGAAGAATAAAAAGAAAGGTGGACAGAAAAAATGATAGACAGACAGAAATACTAGACAATACAAAGGTAGAAAAGGAAACAGTCTAGACATATACACCAGACGGACAATAGAAACACCGACAGACATACGGACAGACGTACAAGAAATAGAAACACAGACAGACAGACAGGCGTGCAGGAAATAGAAAGACAGACAGAGAGACAGAAAGAAGACAAAATGGAAAATGGCAAGTGAAAGAGGTGATCACAAGGAGATGTAGCTATTAACAACTGTTCTCCCCATATTATACCATCTTGTTCTTAATTAAGCATATGCACCAAGAAACTGTTCTACCAAAAACCTCGTGCAGGGATGAAAAATGTACCTGTTGCGAAAATACACAAGTTCAAATCATTTCCAAAAAGTGATGGAGTGGTGGGCGGTTCCGCACGACTAATTGAAAATTATGTCCCCAGAATAACGCTGAAGAAGACATCCCTATTTCTGTGTGTCACCACTCTGTCAGGTTGTTGTAGTTGGGCATGGTGGAGGTGGAGGTGGAGGAGGAGGAGAAGAAACGAAGCGTGAGTGGGAACCTCCGCTTTACGGTCAATGTTTTGTCCATTTCCCTCTTTTCTTTTCACAAAACTAATGAAATCGGATTTTATCAAGTATTTGTATTATGTGGACTTTTTTAAAAAAAATTTGAAGGACACATGTCCTTTTTGTGGGGTCACTGATACCCCTGTTTTGGACTTCTGGTGACATCTGCCCCGGGTTTCAAAGCCGGGGTGGATCCCTCACTTGCATGCTACCCGACCTGCACATGATGGATTTACCTTGGTGCAACACCTGCCGACCTCTTGACGCCCAGCATGGCAGCCAGTCGCGTTCCCTACATGCTACATTATATGTAGCAGAGGTAGGATGCCGGGATTCGATATGTGGGCTTTTCTCTCACTTTGGTTCATTGTATTGAGTGAAGTGAAATTGCTTAGCCGGAATTATATGTTCGTAAATTTTGAAGGGTGTATCATGGCATAATCACCAATGCCTTCTATGTACAAAAAAGCAAGAGTCTGCAATGGTTTCAATAATAACTTAAATAATTTAATTATAAAACATAATAATAATATTATACACGGAAAAATAAATACATTGAGCACATGAGTTTACACAGATTAAATGACAATTTGAATTCAATTAAAAATATATTTTACTCAATTTTAAAATGAGATTCAGAATCATCAATGCAACTGGACTTTTATTCTAGCTCTAAACGTCTCTGCGGTAAAATTGTACTCATCAATTAGATCTAAATTAATTCAACTAAAATAAGCGATGTAAAATTACAATGGCAATGATATTGCTTTTGATGTGCGTATGATTTAACTCAATACTATTTCATTATTTTTTTTTACATTATAAGTATCTTATTTGACAATGGTGACAGTGATGAAAATGCAACACACCAAACGCCTTCTTTCCACAAGGTTGACATTTCTGCTGTAAAGTTGTGATTTAAAAGGGAAGGCTGTGGATACATCTTTGACCTTTCGGCATTTGGCACTATTTTCAAACCTTTTCACACCAGGCATTGCCGCTTGGAAATTGGGTATGGAACCCATTTGTCAGTGACATCTCCAGCGGCAATTCTTGCGGCTTCGGTTGGTGTGAATAGTGCATTTGAAATCAATGTATTCCTTTACTAGCTTTGCGGTCGCGGCAACTCTCTTGTGAATAGACCCTTACTGTGAGTGGAGCGAGGTTCTTTTATGTTGCACAACGATCTATTTTTCACACAATAAAAGTTTGACCTTGACAATAACTGTTGACTAGAACATCTAACGTTTTGATCCACAATATAAGTTAACGTTGTGCCAATTTAAAAGTAGAATCTCATTTTTCACATTTCGTTCAAGTTGGGTAAATTATATCGTTGACATTTTATAATTGACTGAATTTCTGGCCTACGATGAAAGTACCTTTCCGTGTTAACCACAGAATTTTTAAATTTCATTATTTAAACTTTTTAA
Organism: Haplosyllis leylae; assembly: GCA_038406175.1. Lineage (NCBI taxonomy): Eukaryota > Metazoa > Annelida > Polychaeta > Phyllodocida > Syllidae > Haplosyllis > Haplosyllis leylae. The sequence continues at coordinate 13,333 of JBCAUG010292861.1, read as the reverse complement.
AATACACCCAGCATACGCCCCTTACAAACTGATATTTTCGTACTAATGAACCACTCAACTCATGAACTCATGGCAAGTTTGTAGCATCAAGCAAACTTTCAAAAAATTATCTCCGTACTCAATAGACTCTCGCATCGTTGAAGTTTAATAGGAATAAATAACTGGAGAATAAACATGATCACAGATTCAACTGGCACTGGTCTGTGCGAAAAGTCAACAATTGCAAGTTATGCGTTTGCAAGAAGAAAATAACACACTTGGTCATGTCAAATTAAAAGTTCAAAGTTCTAATTTTAATTTTTTAAAATTTTAGAGCTCTCTCTCGAAATCAGTTGTTTACTGCTGTTCCTTTCAGGAGTGTAATCAGCTGATTCAGATAAATTCTCATTTTTTACCGTCAAAACTACATGAAACTAAAAATGCGATTCATTTACTTGTTTTCCGATTTTCAGTTTACACTTCTTTCATTTTCATTTTCGCGAAGGAGAAATATCGTTATAAACGTCCAAACAAATTTGGCGTTAAAAATAACTAAGGTCGTTGAATAAAACATAAGCAACTCGGTTTTGGACTGATAACTGCAGGAACTCAAGCTTCGGTGGTCTCTCTCTTTGCGGACACTTTATGCTACGAACACTTACATTCCTGTACAATCATGTCTTCGTACACACTTACGACTAGATCTCCATTTTCGTTATAATGTAACAAGCTCAGGGGACTCAATTTAGTGGCAGAACAACAAGGTGCCGGAGCTGCTGCTGGGTTATTTATGTTGACCAAAGCTTGGACTCCAGCAAAAGTGTGAGCCATTTTATATCTGTGAGGACAGTCTCCATCACAATAATAAGCCTGGTAACCCTCAGGCTCCACAATCCATTCATCCCAACCTATGTCCTTGAAGGAGACCCACAGAGGATATCTGCAGCATCTGTTCTCTCCATCTCCCTGAACACAGTCATATGTCTCTTCAGCCCTCTTCTGTCTTCCCAGGATCATTTTGTCCTGACTGTACACATCCAGGGAGGGCATGAGATCCATGTCCACATCATTTCCCACAACATTTCCTCTCACAACTCTATTGTCTTCAATGAGCTCTGTTTTGATGTGAACAAATTCTATCACATTATTGATGTCATAATTATCACAAGAGAGTTCAACTCCAAAGTTGGAACCAGGATTGTCCATCCATTGCTGAACAGTTTGTTGGAGATGAAACTCCTCCCATCCAGTCTCCCTGAGTGACACAATTGTAGAATCTACCAATCTCTTCAAAGGTCCTTCTTTCCTTGAATGTTTAACTGGATCTTCTAACAGCTGATAGACATTTACTCTAACACCGGAGTCTAATGCTATAACGTCTTTAGAGTTTAATGTTTGTGGTGAAACTTTCAATTTGTAGAGTTTAAGTTTTGCGGAATGCACGTGAGTTTGTTTCTTTGGATCAGCAGGTTGAGGTATGTGGACGTTGAAGCGAAGACGAAGATGAGATTCTAAGTTACTGTGCCGCTTTGGATGATTCAGTAACAACTTATCTGAAATGGACAAAAAAAACGGATTATTTAATTGAATGCGAATACAACAGTGAGAATGTGCAATATAAGAAACGAGCATTTAATGCTCAAACCGTAACCAAACAGTAACGGAAACTTTCATTGAGCAATCTGGTTACAGATATGCAGTGACGACATCATTCAATCAAATATAACTAAATTCGCAAGAGCAAAAATCTTGTTTGAGACGTATTCACACAAAAATAAATGAGACAATCATCTTGGAAACTAAGTTGAGAGAACGTTCTTTGTTGGACCCGAGCCCACCAACGAAATTCTTACGCAGTTTATCGGGTATGATCTTGGTGGGGTTTTTAACCCCTTTCACCTTCGGGTCAAATGCTCTTCTGATATCTTGCCATTTGTCTGTACGCAAGGCACGATTTCACTGCTCTTAGATTAGAAGGGGATTTTCATAAAAAAAATAAATTGTAAACAACGCGCGAAAAGCTGAAAAATACTGCTGCTTTTCGTATGATAAATTCTGCAGCAAATTTTAACCACTTCTATGTTTCTTTCCAGCTTAATGTTACATAATTTCGCCCTGCATCTTTAAAGTCCGTTTTGATGAAATCTGTGGGATTTGAAAAGTTTTTTTGTAGTTGAAAAATCTGTTCAATGATTTTCCAAGTGACTTGCGGCTGCACCATGTTAGGCCCTAATCAAAAGGAAAACTCCAAAGTAGCAATTTTTTCTAAAAATAAAATCTCAATTTTAGCCCTTGCTTTTCAAAAAAATGTAGTCCTCAAATTTCACCATTGAATTCATGGCTGTTAAGTATATGTGATCGCTATTTTTAGTTTTAATGAGATATTTCTCTTGTGTAAACTTTTAAGAGAGATACCAATGTACATTGTGCAATCAATCGAAACCAATCAATACACACGAGTGTATTTCAATGGGAAAAGTGATTTCGCCCAAATTTGGTACAGAAATAGGTTGAGCAGTCCCTCCCTAATACTGAATACCATGGGAGTATAAGATACTATTAGGGGCCAAAAATAGACTTTGATCAGTACTCTTCATTTATGTGCCTTTCAATTTGTGCAGTTTTTCCCATCAAACCGATTGAGTTCCAATTTCCGGTTTGTTTTTTCCCATTTCGTTTGAAAAGAACTTAAACACTTACATAACAGCGCTATTCACAAAACCAAGGGTTTCGTGGCTTCACGGCCGTTCATGAGTTTGCCTGGTATTATTCCTTAAAATCCCCATTCTAGTTTTTTCAAAATGAAGGAATTTTTGTCCAATTAGATGAATTAGACGAATTGGACAAAATTACTCATGCATGAATTAGGATCCATTTACAGTGTCACACAAGCACATAAGACACTTTAGTGTAATGGTTAGCATTCCTGACTGTTGTGCAAGTGGCCTGGGTTCAATCCCTGGTCAAGTCTGCCAATTTTTTGAGAATTGTTTTTGTTGAATTCATCTAATTAGAAGAGAATTATGAAAAAACTTGAAAGTGTCAGCAACAACTTCCTGTTGCTTCCGTCTTCTTGTACATTCCAAGTATACTTCTTTTAAGTGTGATCGGATAGGGGAGGGGTCATTAGGGTCCAGACCTCTAAACCCCAAGTTTTAAGGCTCTAAATAGACTCTGTGTAATTTTTTTCTATTTTTTCTGCTTCACTGCAAACATGATTCTGTCCGTTACAGATGTAACAGTGCATCACTTGATGCAGAACTTACTTCTTTTTTGTAGCCGTAAAGTTTTAGGTTGAGTTCATCATTTAGCTAATCTGTTACACTAAAAATAATGACACAATATTTCTTTTTAGCATTCTAAACTAGGCACCATTACACATTTGATATTGTTTTTCCCAACAGGATGGTGCTGATGAAGAAAACATTTCTTCTTTTATTCCAGAAATATACACCTTTTAAAATAATAGTGGTTTTCCTTAAATACACAGCAACCAGCATTCAGTGTTCAATCTTATGCTGTGGTTCGTCCATGCTGACAAGAAGTGAAGTTTCACTTCTATGTTTATGACTAATTACTCAGATTAATTAGAATTTAACTGGTTATATTCCCTCCAATTAATGATGACTGGGTAATGTGTAAATAGTGAAGGATATATACACGGATACAAGGGACAATTTTTAACTGAGCAGCATAAGGGACATAAATTTTTTCAACAAAACAAAGCAAAACAGCTATTAGTGCCAAATAGATTTATTTGTATCTTAAATAAATTAACAAATTTATGAAATATCAAATAGTTCTAGATAAGCTTCATATCCTGTCTGTTGATCATGACCTGCATTGAAAACAAAGATAATATAAACGTAAACACAAACAAACACCATGAAGGCTCAGCAGCAATGGCTTTCCTTTCTTTTGTGATGAAATTTATTAAGAATATTTTAGATTATGAACACTTAATGTTTTTTTTAAACAGGGCAAAGACAGGTAGATACATATTTCTAGTAGCAACTGGATGATCAATTTATGTAGGTTGCTAAAATATTTCTAATGAAAAAGATATACATGTAATGTAAACCATTGTGTACATCAGTCAAAACAGGAAAACTCAATTAAACTTCATTTTGATATTCATAAAAATGGTAAATATGTTGGCATATCTAATACCTGAACTTCGATCAGTAGTAGACTCCCCTCAATTCATCGTAGGTAAAGTTTAGATAGTCTAAAGGAACAAATTATAAGTATAATGTAACTTATTAACTACACATATTGTTGATTTAATAGACTCTAACACATAATTTTTCGTATATTGCTATGTGTATGGGGGAGTATATTATTATGTTTACAGGGCTGTGCTTGAGGCACGGATGGTCGTGGGATCGAGCCCCGAACCTCCAGCAATGCTTGTGTACACGTCCACAGGTACGTGGATCAAAAAAGGCTCAGCTGCCATGCTGACCTCCATACAGTTAGCAGGTGTGGCACCAGAGATGAATCTGAGGACTAGCACACAGGCAAGGAAGCGTGCAAGTGAAACATCCACCCTGGCTTTGAAACCCAGGGCAGACGTCACCAAAAGTCCAAAACAGGGGTATCAGTGGCCCCACGAAAGGGACTTATGTCCCCCAAAATTTTTTTTAAAAAAAAGTATATTATTACGTTCGCACTGATCCTCAGACGTAGCTCCCGTTTCTCGTGTCACGGAATCTCTTGGACATTGCACACAACCTGGAGTCTGACCATCTGTGCTGTATCTTGCTGATGAAAAATGAAAACAATATTCACAATAAATACATACAAAGTAATTGATTAGATAGACAATTACTTTTTTGTAACTTGTAGTCATAAAGTTTTAGGCTCATTGCTGTAATCAATTAATAACAATAAATTTGCTATGAATATACAACAATAAAATTCACTAAAACTTTTGTTTTCAAATGGAGTTAAGCATTTAACTTACCCCGTACACACTGCTCACAGGAAAAGGTGTGCCAATTGAATCCTTCGCCAGGTGAACAGGATACATCTGGTCAACAAAATATTGCTCTTCAAAAAAAATTATTTAAATAGTTATATATATAGATATTCAAAAAATAACAGTTGTCTTACCATGACAAAAATGTTCATTCCAATATCCATCCCGTTGAGTAGTTGTTCCTTCAGGACAGGAAGTGCAAGAAGCAGCCTCTGGTGTATCACTGTATGTTCCTTTAGGACATTTGACGCAGTCCCCAGAATCACCATCTCTGAAGCGGCCCTCCCGACACTCTAACATAAGAAACTATTTTATTGGCTATCAATTGCAATTCAATAAAACTGGGTGGTCCTAAACTTGGATTAGTGCTAAACAAATTCAGAAGGTATACGATGTTGAGGTACATCAGCAGAAAACCTAAGAATGATAATTATTCCTTTGACAGAAAACCAGATTTTACCGATCCGAGTTTTTCCTAAAGAGGACCGGACAGCTAGGGGCTGAATTCTACCCTAAAGAAGAGATTACTGCTAAAGGAGCTACTGAGACTGATCCACACATGAAAGATGTCATCAAATCACTGAAGGAGTTGAAGAATTAAGTGGAGCAGAACACAGCCCCTAAACAAGACCAGAAGACAAAATGGAAGGGATTGTTCTCTTGAAATTACTGTGGGGAACCATGCCATTGGAGAAGGACTTGCCCACAAAGCCTCAGAAGAAAAGAAGAAAATCAGTTCAAAGATTCTCTCTGTCACCCACGTCTTCATAGCACAAGAGATAGTGGGTTTAAGTACCAAATTTTATAAAAATAGTTTTAAAATCCTGCAGTTTCTGCAGAATTTATTTAGGAAAAATTCGGTTGTGTGCTGCCATTTTGTCCAGGGTTATGGTGTCACAATAAGACATTCAGCGCAACCATTTGTCAAGATATTTTTAAAGGCAGCCCCTTCTCAAGTATATGCACGGACATTGAAATAAAGTAATCATATTTGTCAAGTATGAAATTAGAAAAACATGCCTTCTGTTAATGATTCCAAACAATATTTGGATAATATTAACGTTAATATTACAATATTAACATTGGTTGATTCTTCTGAGCAATGTGATGTTAAATAGTTAGTGTACATACTTGTACAACTTGATACACCTGTGGCTCCTTCCGCTCCGCTAGTGTACCCTGTAGGACACCATTGGCACTGATCTGTATCAGCAGCAGCATATTGTCCGGAACGACAAGGTTCGCAGTCCGTGGAGAAACGGTAGCGGAATCCCAGACCACTTGGGCATGCTGTATGTGAAACAATATGGAGAAAATGACACAATAATAAGACACTAGCACCCCTTCCCCCCCGCCGATTCAAGGGCTACTATCTCCCAGTCCTGGGCCTCAACTGGTCTTAAAAGAGCTTCGAGCCCCTGACTGCTTAGTATTCATGCAGTGACACCACATAAACACACACACGCACACCAAACCACACACACACACACACACACACACACACACACACACACACACACATCTTGTATTTTTCTTAATAATCAATGATGATTGTGCCATCCTAATGCAAATCTTTACTTCTCTTTTCAAAAGGAGATAGAATCACACACATCCTTAACTTAATTATCATCCTGCAGTAAGAACTATGCAGGCAGGTCAAAAAGCAGTAGACTTAGACATACTCAACACACAACTTACCTCTTTTCCCGTCAGAAAGGTTCCAACAAGCAGCAGCATAAAGCAGAAGAATCAGCTTCATTATTCTTGTGTCTTGAGTTTACAACTAATATGTTGGAGGGTGTTGAACTGTTGACTTCTGATCTAAGATTCAGCAGGAAACCGTAATGGCTCTTCTTCTGTGTGTTGCTGATTTTATACATTTAGATCATGTGATCACTTCTCAAAATGAGGCTATCACGTGTTAAAATCACGTGACAGCAGGTGCCAAGTCAACCAAGATAGATCCTGGGGGCTTGAGTTCATTTGCGGGCTCATTTGTGGGTGGTAGTAGGTGATGTTTTCAAAAACTGAAAAATAAACACCTGTATCAAATCAAGGCTCATTCCCTAAATGACTGCCTCATCAGTCAAGTAATTAGACAAGTGACCAGACAAGTCACAATTTTTTCTCATTCATATTTTAGAAACTGGTTTCAATTGACTAATTGTGTAATGGTGTTCTATACAATAGCTTCCTGATTCTGTACTATTTCTTATAGAATTTACCTCCCTAGATAGAGAGGTTTCAAAAATTGTAAGCATTGCAGGCAACATCACAAACAAAAGATTTGCTGGGCCTTCGATGTCCAGATATCTCTGCTGCGACTAATTTGTTGGGAAAATGTCCAGAAGGTGGTCATATGGCAATAGTTAAATTAACTTTTGAGCATAAAAACATGATGTAACTAAAAGTGCTGTTCTAACAATGGGTATATTTTGATTGTATAAAATTTCATATGAAATTTCCTTTGACTACATCTTATATTAAAACTGTACCAAGATTTTTTCATGTTATAGTAAAAGTTGTATTTAGAAGAGACTAATAATCATTAAGGAATTACATAGCACACCATGCCCCAATTAGTCACTTAAAACTACACTCTTAAATGTGAAGAAGAAATTATGATAACTTGTCTTGTCACTTGTCTCTCTTTTGGAGGTTCAATGCCGTAGAGCTCTTATCTGCCAGTGGTCCCTCACCTTGATCATATTACTATTAGATACAACAATAAAATGGTCAAGTTAAATGGTTCATTGAAACGCTTTCCCAGTAGAAAGTCACAGGATGGCTACATATGAATGAGCTCTCTCTCCTCATTTGGTCTGTATGCAGTGAAAAATTCTGTCCAGAATCTGGTTTCTTTGCTTGTTGTCTCTGCTCGTATGAATGTATTGGCCTTACTGGACCAGCATACCCTCCAAAGTCGAATATTCTCTCCGAGCTCCTATATAAAACAACAACTTTTGGACAGAATATTTCACAGTGAGAGGGTGTGCTGGTCCTGGAGGCTCAATACATTCATCTTTGAAAGCCTGGTAGCAGAGTACTACCTCTGATAAAGTAGGTTTCATTACAGCAGAAGTTAGTTATTTCTTCACAGTTTGTACTTCAGTGAAATCCAGAGAGGGTATTTGAAAAAGATTACTTGTATTCATAGGGGACTTACTTTATCATAGGTAGTTGTTCGCATCTGAACATTATTGGACTGACAAGGACAAGTGGCAAATGAGCCAAAAACAAGTTTCAAATTATTTTGAAAAGGCACGTGACAAGAAACAGGTGACTGTAAACAACAACATTCAACAATGGATTCAACAATAACTTGATTTAAGAAATATTGGTTTCGATTGAGCAGATGTTCATAACCCTCCTACACAACTTGTCATATTTTTGATAAAAGTTGTTTGACTAAAGTTACTTTATTTGCTGAGCATAATGGCAGCTTCGTGACAGCAGATTTGGTGGTATGCAATGTGGGCTGTAGATTGGGACAACTGATGTATGATTGCCTACACAAAGGTTAGTTAGATGTTCTTGTACACAGGCAACAGTTACTGGTAACTGATTTGATGATACAAGAAAAAAGATAAATGATATAATAAAAAACTATGAAATTATACTTTTACACTTGGTGTATATCATGAACTTCACCATTCATTGTCTCAATGATCTGTCTGGAAGATACCTGATGTACCTATTCATAGCCTGCTTAACAGTTGCATATTGTGCAATATAATCTAAAAAGAAAAGTAAATAAATATTTTTGTGGAATAAAAACAAATATGTTTGTCTTAGTAAATTTCAAATAAGCAATGGTTTAGGAGGCAGAAAAGGTGGATAATCATGAACTCCGTGGGCGAAGCAGCTGAATGGAAACTACAGCATTTGTTTGTTCTTTAAAAAAAAAAAAAAAAAAAAAAAAAAAAAGGACTTAAAAAAAAATTCCTTGAGTTTGAGTTGGCTTTTAATACAACAAAAGTGAACAGATTTAACAACTTTATTTTCAAACAATGGCTTCAGCAATAACTGTTTATTTCAACAGATGTTGGTTTCGATGCAGCAGATGTTCATCTACCTCACATCCTTCATATCTCAATTCTGGACGCACAAACGCATATTTCTTTCCCCTGTGCATAAGTGAAAGTTTCTTTCTACTAACATTTTTCGGCAGTTACAGATTTTTTCCCACGAGGGCTGTCCGAAATGGTTCCTTTCTCACAGGTACATATTGACGGCAGAGAAGTGAGTCCTACTGATAAATGAGGTAAATGGTGTTTAGCCTGTCCGCGTCCCTGACATCAAAGGCTGCGTCCAAAAGTTCACTGATTCGCGGAAAAGAATAATATTGACATCAAGCGTAAAAATTTAACATTTAACATAAAAAGAATACAGAGGGATTTAAGAAATAATTCTGTATCAAATATGACTGTTTTCCAGCAAAGGGATGTAAATTGTTAAAAACAATGATTTTACATAAAAACTTACTGTTTGCTATGGAAAAAGGTTTGGTTTACATTGAGGTCATACCGTTGACCAACAGTCTGACTTTTGACTAAAATATTGTAATTAGATCTAAACACCACTATAAATAGAGCATTAAATGCATTTAACATTTTTGTAAAGAATGGATCCGAGAATAATTGTTTATTTCAATAGGTGTTGGCATTGATGTAGCAGATGTTCATCAACGCCACATTTGTCATCTTATTGATTAAATTATATAAATGTTTAGAACCCAAATCAAGACAAGTAACGGGTAGATGTTAATGGAAACATTCATTCTTTCTGGATTTAAATAGAGGTTGATTTCAATGAAGCTGATGTTCTTCAATCTCACATTTGATACACCTAAATTATGGAATCATAATTACTGATTGAGAGAAGAGGCATTGTATTAGGATTTTTCCATTCAGAGGAATGTAAAGTCAAACGAGAAGCCTGGTAAATCTTTTTAAAACTTGTTAAGTTTATATTTAAAGACAGAAATGTGCCTAACACTAACACAAATATAATCTATTCTTCTATTGCTAACTATTTAAGTTAGAGAACTTCAACAATGTTGAAAAAAACTGTTCTGTAGAAAGATAATGCATCAAGAAATACAAGATTCTGCACTTCAACGATCATTATGCAGACTGTCGTTATTGGTAGACACTTACATTGCAAAGTTTGAAACAATTTTAGAGGCAGAACTTTTCACGCACAATCATGTTTTCCTATTTCGACTTTGGTTCTTGCTGAACTGGATGCTGAACTAATTGCGTTGCACATGGTTAGTGGAATTGACCATCCATGGATATGTGAAATATTCATTTGTGAGATTAGTTCAATATTTATGGACAGTTAATATGTGATTTAACATTTAATATAGATAGTGCAAAATGAGTGAGTACTCCACATGAATAGGGAAAAATGATCACTCACTGTCCATGGATATCTGAAGACACTATGTGTACATAAATGATTATTCACAGATAGTACACTTCACTGTCCATGAAGCACTTCTCTAATTCATCTAATTAGATGAATTCACCTAATTTTCGCTGTGTTGGAGACCTGAGTGGTAGTCTGTTAATATGGTTAGTAATAAATGCTAAAAAACTAGCCATGGTGAATTTATCATTGCCAATTTGGATTGATTATCGTTACTGACCACCACCAGTTTGAATTGCATTCAACTAGTTTGGCAAATTTCATAAATGATCTAACCTAACATTAAGGGAAAACCCGATTGGGTGGTTTACGTGATTAAGAAGTAAGTTTTTGCATAATTTTCAGTCACATTTAAGCAATCAATTAATTAATGCGTTGAACTGAAATGTGAAAGAAACTGTTATTTCATTCAGAAATGGAATAAAAAATTTGACTTACCGACGTGACACTTTGAACATTCCAAGTACCATATATTATATCCTTCTCCAGGCGAACAAGATAAATCTGTTTGACAAAATATTTTTTCATTAAATACCTATCTGACGCACCCAAAAATTTTAAACCATTTAATAAATAGAGTGTAGTTGTTTCTTTATCTTCACACACATGATCTTCTGCATATAAAGTGGTTTGTCCCTCTGAGCAGGGAACACAGGAAACAGAGTCATACTGTTCAGTGATCATTCCTTGAGGACAAGCAATGCAGTCATCACCATCTCTGTAGTATCCAATCTGGCACACTAGTAAAATAAACAGTTGGTTGTATTTTGAAGGTGACTTCTCCTGAATCAAACGATTGGCCCAAACAAATAGTTGAGCATTGTGATATGAGGCTGAAAATTTTAGGGACTCTCTTCAGGGCAATTCTTTCAAGGCAAATTGGGTACAGACTGACAAATGAATTGAAATGCAAAATAATAATACAAATTTTACAATATTACACCTAAATTATAATTTCAAAATGATATTGTCGCTCTGACTAGTTTGTCATCTTCTGTCTAATGTGACATTTTCTTGCTGTTGTTTGTGTTCATTATTTGACAAAATACCCACAATCTAGCAATACTGGAAATATTAAATTACCCTTACACTTAAATTCTAAATTGGAATTATTCTTAAAAATTGTATTTTATTTCTGTGAAATCTGACAGATATGTCAGAATTGCACATAGTGAAGAATATACCTAATTGTACACCCAGAGGCATCTGTAGCTCCTTTCACTCCATTAGTGAATCCTTCGGGGCAAGCACTGCACCGATCTGTATAATCAACGGCATAGGATTCTTCAAGACAAGGTTCGCACTCCCTGGAAAATGCGTAAGCCTATCCCTGACCCCTTGGACTTGCTGTTTGTCAGAAAATAAAACATTATGAGAAGAATCAGATGGGAAATGAAATGAATCGTAAATGTCCGTTATGAACATTAAAAAAGAAGGCCATCTACCATTATCTGTAAGTACAATCAATGCAATTGCAATGGAGTTCGTTCAGGCATGACAGCCCAATGCTGTCATCAGTCACACATTTGCACTGCAAATTTGATTCCAAAAATAACATTGCATCTATGGGCTGATTTCCTCACCTGAAAGCAATTAATAAAAACTGCACCATGACATTTGCATGAGAACTGAACTTGGAACAGAACAATGGAAAACAGGCAAATACACTTTACTCATAACTTTTTGTAAAACAACAGTTGTTGATTTGAAATATAAAGATAAAATGTACTCGTGTTCATGTACAAATGTCTTTCTGGCAACTTTGCAATAAGATCTTTCCTCCATTAAAAACGTCAGGTAAAGAGTTAATTTCAAATCTGTGCCCAAAGAATTTTTGGCAGGATCTCTTAAAATTGAGATCATGAGTTCAAAGAAAACTAAATAAGCCCGATATTTGCAAAGTATCAATACTTATAGGACAGAACAGCAAATAATAAAATGCAGCATTATTTGTCTCACGAAAGGAAATCTGTATCAATACTGCAAACATGTATGTCTTCAGTGCATCATAGATGGAGTTTGAGGGCCACAATGTGGTTCTGAAAATATGGTGCCAGACTCATTTGCAACATTTCTGGCCAAACAGTGGATCTTCTTCTCCAACTGAGATTGTTTCGAACAACAAAAACCCCACAAACTCTTACAAATGTCTAAACAGTTATTTACTCATTCTAATTTCTCTGCCTGTCTGTGCATGCACGTTGGAGGCTGGTGTAATTTGGGTACAATATCTGTCCAGAAATAGTTGCAACTCTTTCTGCAACTTAAATAGATTCTGAAATATACAATTAGATCGACTAGTAAGCTGATGGTTGTGGGCATGCAGAACGTGCCATCTTTCCAAGTAACACAATTCCAAAATTTTAAACCATTTGGGACTTCACATCCAATCATTCTAATTGTTGTTTGTACCTTGTGATGATGTGACCCTGCGTACACAGTGTGCTGAACATATGAGTCAATGTTCTTTTCTGAATGTTTAGTATCATTGATGTATTAATTTCGTAATATGCTGACACTTTTCCAAAAACACTGAACAGATTTGCAGTCTGATAAAACGGAACTGCAACACTGACTCAGGCACAATGGTTTTTTTATCCAGGTTCAGGCAGAATTACACTGTACAATAAATCTGTCTCAATAAAACAAAAATCAATCATAAATTTTGAATTTTTTTATTTTTGGGATCTAAAGTACAATTTCATGAAGTACCAGAAACAATTATATGAGTTGTTCATCTTGTTCTTCACTCTTGAACTGCAAAATAAAAAGAAACATGAAACAATAAGCAAAGAAGAAAAAATCCAAGGAGTGTAAGAATTACACATGCTGGCTCTTGGGGTTAGGGGGCTACCCCCAGATGTCTATTTTGGGAGTCAGGGGGTGGAGACAGATGTGTAACAAAGAAAAATATTCTAATTACAATTCTGCAAACAAAGA